>CAUYRH010020834.1:0-66996 GCA_963574655.1 Perodicticus potto | reverse complement strand
ACCCTTACACTGTACCCATTAAATGGTAAGTGGGAGCAAACCAATCCCCCATCATTACCCCTCCCCTACAAAAGGGAATTGAATTGAGGTTTTCACATATGTGGGCATATGTCACATAATCTACTGGCTTCATATTAGTATTGAGTATGTTGGATATTTGGTTTTCCATTCTTATGATACTTTACTCAAGAGAATGTGTTTCAACTCCATCCAGGTTAATACAAAATATGTAAAGTATCCATGATTTATGGCTGAATAGTATTCCATGGTATACATATACCACACTTTGTTAGTATATTCCTGGGTTGATAGGCATTTAAGTTGTTTCCACATGTGGAAAATTAAAAATTGAACTGCAATAAACAATCCAGTGCAAATGTATTTATGATAAAATGATGTTTTTTTCTTCAGGGTAAATGCCTAGTAGTGGCAGTGCAGGATCAAAAGGGAGGATTGAGGATTCTCCATACTTCTTTCCAAAGAGGTTGTATTAGTTTGCAGTCCCACAAACAGTGTACAAGTATTATACTCTCTCCACATCTGTGCCAGCATCTTTTTGGTGTGGGCTATTCTCACTGGGGTTAAGTGATAGCTCAGGGTGGTTTTGACTTGCATTTCTCTGACATTCAGGGATGATAAGCATTATTTAATATGTTTTTTAGCCATTCATATGTCCTCCTCAGAGAAGGTTCTGTGCATCTATTTTTCCCAGTGAAAGATGGAATTGTTTGCTCTATTTTTATTGGTTGATTTGAGTTCTTTATTGATCCTACTTATCAAGCCTTTGTCACATTCATAACATGCAAGTATCTTTTCCCATTCTGAAGGTTGTCCATTTGATTTAATTGTTGTATCCTTACCTGTGCAGAAGCTGTTCAGTTTAATTAAGTCCCATTTGTTTATTTCTGTTGTTATTGCAATTGTGGCTGAAGTCTTCTTCATAAAATCTTTCCCTAAGAAAACATCAAGAGTTTTTCCCCATACTTTCTTGTAGGATTTTTGCTATTTCATGTCTAAAATTTCAATCTTTTATCCATCTTGAGTCCATTTTTACTAGTGGTGAAATGTGCGGGTCCAATTTCAGTCCTTTACATGTGGTTATCCAGTTCTCCCAGCACCATTTATTGAATAGTGATTCTTTTCCCCAGTGCATGCTTTTGTTTATCAAAAGATCATATGGCAAGTAGAGATTGGTTTCATCTCTTGGTTTTCTATTTGGTACCACATGTCTGTGTATCTATTCTTATGCATATACCATGCTGTTTTGCTGTTACCAAACTGTGGATGTTTAATATAACCTGAGGTCTTGTAGAGTGATGTTTCCATCTTTCTTTTTATTACTAAAAATTGCCTTGGCTATATAGGGTTTTATCTGGTTACATACAAAACAATGAACTATTTTTTCCAATTCTTCAAAGTATGACATTATTATTTTAATGGAGATTGCATTGAATCTGTAAATTGCTTTGGGTAGAATAGACACTTTGACAATATTGATTCTTCCCAGCCAAGAGCATGGTATTCTTCCATTTGTTAGTGTCTTCTGCAATTTCTTTTTTTAGGGTTTCATAATTCTCTTTGAAGAGGTCCTTTACCTCTTTTGTTAGGTATATTCCTAATTATTTCAATTTATTTGAAGCTACCGTGAATGGAATTGTGTCTTTAATTAGCTTCTCAATTTGGCTGTCATTGGTGTATACAAAGGCTACTGATTTGTGGACATTGATTTTATATCCTAAGACATTACTATATTTGCTCATGAATTACAAGAGTTTTGTGGTTGAGTCTCTGGGCTTTTATAAGATCATAGCATCAACAAAGAGGGACAGTTTGACCTTCTCTGCTTCCATTTGGATGCCCTTTATATCTTTTTCTTGCCTAATTGCATTGGCTAGAACTTCCAGCACTATGTTGAGTAGTAGTGGTGATAGAGGATAACCTTGTCTGCTGTCAGTTCTAAGTGGAAAAGCTTTCAGTTTTACACCATTCAGTATGACGTTAGCTGTGGGTTTGTCAAAAATGGCTTTAATCAGCTTAAGAAATGTGTCACCCATGCCTATTTTCTTAAGTGTTCTTGTTAGAAAATGAAGCTGAATTTTGTCAAATGCTTTTTCTGCGTCTATTGAAAGGATTATATGGTCTTTGTTTTTGCTTCTATTGATATCGTGCATTGCACCTGTGTATATTAAATCAACCTTATACCTCTCAGATGAAGCCTACTTGATCATGATGTATAATTGTTTTAATGAGTAGCTGCCATCTATTAGCTAAGATTTTGTTAAGTATTTTTGCATCGATATTAATTAGTGAAATTGGTATGTAGTTCTTGCTTTTTGTTGGGTCCTTTCTTGGTTTTGGAATCAAGTTGATGTTTCCTTCATAGAACAGGTTGGGGAAGGTTCCTTCCTTCTCAATATTTTGGAATAGGTTCTGCAGTATAGGTACAAGCTCATCTTTGAAGGTGTGATAGACTTCTGCTGTGAAGCCATCTGGTCCTGGGCTTTTTTGTTGTTGTTGTTGGAAGCTTTTTTATTGTTTCTTTGATCTCAGTGCTTGATATTGGTTCAAGAGATCTATTTCTTCCTGGTTAAGTCTAGGAAGATGGTGTGATTCCAGGTATTGCTTCATTTCTTCCACATTGTCAAATTATGGGCATAAATTTCCGGGAGTATTCAGAAATAATCTCTTGTATCTCTGTGATATCAGTTGTTATTTCACCCTTTGCATTTCTGATTGAGGTTATTAAAGATTTTACTTGTGTATTTCTCGTTAATCTGGCCAATGGTTTATCGTTTTATTTGTCTTTTTAAAGAACCAACTTTTTGTTTCTTTAATTTTCTGAATGATTCTTTTATTTTCAATTTATTTTATTTTGGATTTAAATTTGATTATTTCTTTTCTTCAGGTAGGTTTGTGGTTAAATTGATCTTCATTTTCCATTTCCTTAAGATGATTCATTTAGTTGTTGATGTGCTTTCTTTCTGTTTTGTGGATGTAGGTATCTAATGCAATGTACTTCCCTCTTAGGACTACTTTTCCTGAGTTCCACAGGTTTGAGTCACTTGTGTCTTCATTGTTATTATGCCCAAGGAAGTTAATGATTTCCTCCTTTATTTCTTCCTTACCCAACTATCATTCAGCATAAGGTTTTTTAGTTTCCATCCTTGTATGGGGATGACAGTTTCTGTTGTAGTCAGATTCCACCTTTATTGCTTAATGGTCAGAGAAGATACAAGGTATAATTTCTACTCTTTTAATTTTGCTGATGTTTGATGTGCATCCTAGAACGTGTATGTTCTATGGGTTGATGAGAAGAACATATATTCTTTAGTTTTAGGAAGGTGTGTTCTGTAAATGTCTATTTAAGCCCATTTGTTCTAGAGTGCATATAAGTCCCTTGTATCTTTGTTTAGTTTTTGTTCAGATGATCTATCAAGTTCTGTCAGAGGGGTATTGAAATCTCCAGATATCATGGTATTATAGGATATCATATAGCTCAGACCCATTAAGGTCTGTTTTATAAATCTGGGAATGTTTAAGTTGGGTTCATAAATATTTAGAATTGAAATGCCCTCTTGTTGTATTATTCCCTTGACTAGTACGAAGTGCCCATATTTGTCTTTCTTAACTTGAGTTGCTTTAAATCCACTTCTATCTGAAAATGAAGTTGCAACTTCCCTTTCTTCTGATTTACATTTTCCTGAACTATACCCCAAGTCTTGTTTTGTCCTTGAAGGTTAAGTGTATTTCCTAGAGAATCACATAATGTCTTGTGCTTTTTCTATCCTATCAGCAAGCCTGTGTCTCTTCAGTGAGGAATTCAAGCCATTTACATTCATTGAAGCAATTGATAAGTCTGATGGAGTTCTACTCATCTTATTTTGTGAAAGTACATTGCTTAGTTTTATTCCTTATGCCATTGTAGAAGCTAGGTTTTGTCCTTTAGTTTCTGAGAGTTTACTTTACTGGTTATCCAGGTCAGTGTGGAGAATACATCTAAATATTTCCTGTAGAGCTTAGATGAATTTCCTCAATGTTTGCATATTAGTAAAAGATTTGATTTCTCCATCAATTTTGAAGCTAAGTTTAGCAAGATACAGAATTCTTGACTGAAAATGGTTTTGTTTAAGAACATTAATGGTAGATGAACATTCTCTTCTGGCTTAGAAAATTTCAGCTGAAAAGTTTGCTGTCACCCTGATGGATCTGTCTCTGTAGGTCAATTGGCACTTACTCCTGGATGCTTACAGAATTTTCTATTTCATCTTGATTTTGGACAGGTTCATTACATGTGCTTTGGAGCTGCTCTGTTTATGTTGAGACAACAGGAGTTCAAATCCCTCTAAAATAAGTGTTTCAGAATCTTTGGTGATACTTGGGAAATTGTCATTTATGATATCTTTTAGTAGGGTTTGCATTCCTTTGGGACATTCTTCTTTCCCTTCACAGATATCAATAATACATATGTTTGATGTTTCATGAAATCCCATAATTCTCTGAGAGAACATTCTGCTTTCTCTCTCTTCTGCCTCTTTAACTGCCTAGGTTAGCTAAAGAGCTTTATGTTCTAGTTCTGAGATTCTTTCTTCTCCATGATCTAATCTATTATTGATACTTTCTAAAGCACTAAGTTCCCTCATTGACTCCTTCAATTCCTTAAGCTCCACCATATCCTTCCTAGGGCTTCATATCTTTAATCCATTTTTTGGTTCTGTTTTTCCACATTCTCATCAATTCCCTTTATTGTTTTTGCCATCCATATTTTAAATTCTATCATTCCCATTAATTCTTTATAGGTAGAATCCTCTGTGGTAGCTACCCCATGATCCCATGGGGAGAGCATTGCTCTGTCCTGATTTATCATGTTCCTAGAATTTTTCTGTTGCTTCCTCCTCTTCTTCTCTTCTTCCTCCTACTTTTTTCTCTCACTACTTTCTTCAGTTTAAATTACCTTGCCTCAGAGTATAGGTGTTTAAGTGGCCTTGGAAAGGTTAAGGAGCAATAAAGAAAACAAAGAGGAAGGGGGACAAAAGGAAAGAAATTGAGAAAAGGGTACAAGAACTGAAAGAAAGAAAGAAGGTAACTTGAGAAATGATGGTGTTTGGCAAAACGCTTTGACCTACCACTGCACCTTTCAGACTTTGGAAGGTGAGCTGAGTGGGTCCCTCAAGGTCATGAGCTCTTTACCAGCCTGGGCCAAATACAGAAAAAATCAGTAGTATGTCACAGTTAAGATTTGCCAATGCCATCTTCCCAAGGCCAAAGTTGGAAGGACATCCTAGTCCTTGAGCTCATTGCCTCCTTGAGTCAGATCACTGTTGTAACACCCCAGCCAGAGCAATAGTGTGACCTCCCAACACTCAGAGAAAAGGAAAATATAATAATAAAAGATAAATAAAATTAAAAATGCAATTACATAAGATGAATAAAAAGGGATATCTTCATTGTTGTGTGAATTTTTATGTGGAAAATATGAGATAAGTAGAAAAATCTCTACCAAAAGAGAAAAAAATGAGAGAAATAAAAAAGAAAGAAAGAATAATAGCCAGGCATTGTGCAAGGCACCTGTAGTCCCAGATACTCGGGAGGCTGAGGCAAGAGAATCACCTGAGCCCAGGAGTTGGAGGTTGCTGTGAGCTGTGACATCACAGCACTCTATGAAGGGCAATAAAGTGAAACTCTGTCTCTAAAAAAAAGAAAAAGAATGAAAGGGTCTTAAATACTGTAACCAAAATCAAGGAGTCTTTGATATTGATGAATGTAAAAATAGAAAAATAAAATGCAACCAAACAAACAAAAACAACAACAAAAAAAACTACACAAATAAGAAAAGGAGCAAAAAATGAAAAGAATAAAAACGTCTGTGTGTGTGTGTGTGTGTGTGTGTGTGTGTGTGTGTGTGTGTGTGTAACAATATATTGCCTGTTCGCTAGGTGGTGCTGAGGTGTTAGGAGACAGAAAACACCCACACTGCTTTTGCTGCACAAGATGGAGGCCAGAAGCCACTCTCTAGTTGCAGAGGAGATCTGGTCCTATCTTCCTTACTTATTTATCCTCAATCAGGGCCTGATTGGTTTATCAGCAATCAGTCTTGTAGAGGACACCAAGAACCAGATGACCTCTGAGCAAGATGATTTGCAGCTGGTGGGTGGACCCTCGGGCAATTCTCCACAGATGCTCCATGCGGAGAAAGAGCCCAAGCCCATGGCGATCCTTAGGCACATAGTCATTGTCTAATACTCCTGTCTTGTACTGTCTCAATAAAAGGCTATTGTGGAGGTTGCTCAGGGTTACCCTGCAATCAAGGTTAGCCTACCTCCTGCAAGCTTGTACTTCTAATCCACATCAAGCCTGGTTCCTTCCTGCAGTGATTGAGACCAGGGCCATAGGGGCTGCGACAAGTCTCCACAGGCTGGTAGTCCTGAAGATCTCACTAGCTTTCCAAGGAGGTTCTTCAAACAGTGCCTCCAGACAACAAAGTGGCCTTCTCAGGGTGTGGGGGCCATTCAGCTCAACCCAAGGATGGTTGCCCAAGCTCAGAAATAGTTGTGCACTAGAAATCTGTGGACTGTTCCTCCTACAAGCCTTCCCACAATGGCAGCACCCTGACTGTAGCCAAGCCATTGGAAGCTCCACCCCTTTTGGCATGTAATCCTGGCTGCCACAGGCAGGTCTAATGGCTTGTTCAATCCCCCTCAAAGCAGCTCCAGCAAGCAGGTCAGATCAGACCAAAATCAAAAAACTGCAGGACAACCCTTCATGTCCCCAGTCCTTCACAGGAGGTGTTAGCCAGCCTCTGCTCATACCCAGGAACTTGCCCAGGTTCTCCTAAGCTCCAGACCTCCTTGTTGGCTCCTGGAGTCTCCCATTGCTTCATTGTGCCCCCTTAGTGATGCTTCTGTATAGGTTCCCCCAGAAAGAGGTGACTGGATTCTTCTCTCCCCTGTCTCACTGTGAGTGGCTAGTAAGATGTCTCTAGTCCACCATCTTGTTCCACTCAAGTATTTGTTTCAAAACATGAGTCTGATTTCATTTTTCTCTCTTTAGACCACATTATTAAAAATAACTGCTTCCTGTTTAGAGCTCACTATGTGCCAATCACTGGCTTAAATTCTTTGTGTCTTCTCTCATTTAATTTCCAGAAACACCCCATGAAGCAACTACTTTACTTATCCTTATTTTTCTGATTAATAAATTGTGGATCAAGAAGTTAGCTAACTTGTCCAGTATCATGAGCTAGGAAAGGTGGCACTTCATCATGCTCTTTGAGAGTCACTACCTGCTTGTGAAAATATAAGCTACTCCTCTTAGATGCCTATGAATTAAAGAAAATATGTACACCTGGTCTTGAATCTATGGACAACCAAAACCAATTTTCCAGATATTTGAGGCTCTGAATAATAGGCCATAACAAGTGACTGGAATGAGTGAAGGTTTTGTTGAGGAAAGCTGATAGAGAAGCCACTTGGTCCTTTGAACACAAGCTGCAAGGAGTCACTCAAACAATTACCATGAAGATGAAGAGCACTAGCCTCTCTCATTTTTATAAGATTCTGAAGCCAGTTCCAAATACCTAAAATTAAAATTAGAAACAAAATCTTTGGAGAAACATGGGTGTTGTGCTCTGCATCTGAAATTATGCTTCCAAAGGCATTGCTGTTCAAGCATTAGGTTCATTCTTTTTAGCGGAATAAAAAAGCCTAGTAATAGCAAACTTTTGGATCTCCTGTCTGGCAGGCAATTTTGCTTTCTTAAGCATTTTGATAAGTTAACTCTGCTCTCCTGCCAAAAGTCTCTGCTGAGAACACCCAGTTATTAGTACAAATATAAGGAGCTATCACCCTGTCCTACTTTCAATTGCACTTGACCTTGAAGAAATATTAAATATGACTTGTTTAGAGGGGAAAAGAAGAGAATTACTTCATTCTCCTGCCTCTGTCAGCTCTTCTTAATCAAAGGAATTTCACACCAAGAAGAACCTGTGACATAATAAATTACTAACGTGTGAAATTCTCCAGAAGAGGTGTGCTGCTACTTTATAGTGATGAGACTGAAAATGCACTACTGTAAATAGATTTTCATAAGACATCCCCTGTCACTTTTCCAAGTGAGAAAGTAATTTCCCCATCACTGAATCTAGACTAGACCTAGGAAGAAAGCAAAAAAAAATGCTTTGATCTATTTTTAAGGGAAACTTGTTATATTTCACCTTCAATTTGTTCTTCAATTTATATGAAATGATATTACTTACATTTTACAATTTTAAAAAAACCAGGAAGGTGGCAATTTTACTGAAACTAATGTTTTCTTTTGTTGATCTTTCATATTCTTTTTCTATTTTGTTTAGTTCTACTATGAGCTTTGTATTTTTTTTTCTTCTGCTACCTTTGGGTTTGGTTTTCTAGTTCCCTGAGATGTAACATTAAGTTGTTAATTTGTGATCTTTCTTGTTTTTGTTTTGTTTTGTTTGTTTTTCACAATAAAATTTATTAGAAGAATAGTGGTTTTGAAAAGTCTAGCATCCAGTGAGAACTACCATACACAACATTACAGCTGGGAATGTTTCTCCAAAATGTCATGGTCAAATAATACAATGTTACCATTAATCTTGCACATGAAAGAACTAGCGCTTTTTAAATACAATGCAAAAAAAGGGGGGGGAGGGGGAACCACATGAATTAAAATTTTAAGTACTCATCACATACATTAAGATACAGCTTATTTTAGTCCAGTCAAAAATCAGAACTGCATTAAAACAATTAATGTAGTGCAATCAAACCAAAAAATTTAATTGGTGATCATAAGTGCTCTACTACATTAACATTGATCAGAGCAAAGAATAAAAAGTTCAAATCACACAGTACAAAAAAATCTGTAAGTGAACATAAACTATAGTGCAAGAGAAATAATGAATTACACAATTCCATCAAACTGTAAACAGTATATTGAAATGAGGTCCGTAAGAGTAAAGGAGGTTCCTGTTTTGTTGCATGACACTTGAACTTCTAGAAATCTGAAAGATGCCATTTTCCTTATCTCCAAAGGTTATGGGCTTATACATGGAGTGAATTTCATTTAAATGTAAGATACCAAATATTAAAGCAGAGGAACAATATATTTTGTTAACCACAGATAGTACTGCAGAAAACAAAAGTTTTTTGTTTTGTTTTTTGTAGAGACAGAATCTCACTTTATCGCCCTTGGTAGAGTGCTGTGGCATCACACAGCTCACAGCAACCTCCAATTCCTGGGCTTAGGCAATTCTCTTGCCTCCGCCTCCTGAGTAGCTGGGACTACAGGCACCAGCCACAACGCCCGGCTATTTTTTTGTTGCAGTTCAGTGGGTTTGAACCCGCCACTCTCAGTATATGGAGCTGGCACCCTGCTCACTGGGCCACAGGCACTGCCCTAGAAAACAAAAGTTTTTAAGAGACAAGTCTTAACATCAAAGATGCAAGGAACTAAAACATTGGAATTAGAATATCACATCAGAAGAAACTTGTCACTGAGAACTTCAAGGCTAAAAAATAAAATGACAAAGTTGTCTGCTGATATGCAGACCAAGACCTCTGCTAACTTTTTGACATTTTACATAATCATGTTACAACACCAACTTTGGTAGAATCACTACTGATAATAAACTCAAAGCACTCCTGGCCCAATGGTTCCATCACAGTGGCCAGTGCACAGAATTCTCTAAGACACTGCATAAACTAGAAATGTAGAGGTCAGACATCCAAAGACCAGTGCTTCAATTTAGTAGTAGTTATGGTAAAGAAGCAAGAGCCACATCAAGAAACCACTGCATTTGTTAAAAGTTTACAGATGCAGCTAGGAATGCCTTTTGTTTTTCATTATGCTGGCTATTGGTCGCATTTAAAAATATATAGTTTAGGGCAGCACCTCTGGCTCAGTGAGTAGGGTGCCAGCTCCATATACAGAAGGTGGCGGGTTCAAACCTGGCCCTGGCTAAACTGCAACAACTAAAAAATAATAGCTGGGCATTCTGGCAGGTGCCTGTAATCCCAGCTGCTCAGGAGGTTGAGGCAAGAGAATCGCCTAAGCTCAGGAGTCGGAGGTTGCTGTGATGCCATAGCACTCTACCAAGGGCAACAAAGTGAGACTCTGTCTCAAAAAAAATAAAAAATACATACATACATATACATATATATATGTATATACACAGTTTAATTGTGTGTGTGTTTTGTTTGTTTTGAGACAGGGTCTTGCTCTACTGCTCAGAAGAAAGTGCAAAGACATGGTCATAGTTCATTCACTACAACCTCAAATTCCTGGGCTCAAGCAGTTTTCCTGCCTCAGTCTTCTGAGTAGGTGGGACTACAAGTGTGCACCACCATGTCTGGTTGGTTTTTCTAAATTTTGTATAGACAGCATCTTTCTCCTGCTTGGGCTGGTCTTGAACTTCTGAACTCAAATGATCCTTCTGCCTTGGCTTCCCAAAGTGCTAGGATTAAAGGTGTAAGCCACTATGCCCAGCTCTGTCTTTTTGATTTAAGCATAAAAGGCTATGAACATCCCTTTTAGAACTGCTTTTCCTGTATCCCATAGATTTTTGAAAATGTCTGTATATTTTGCTATTAAAGTTGAATATTTTTTATTTCTATATTGATTTTGTCATTGACCCAAGGATCATTTGGCAGCAGGTTGTTTATGTTTTTAAAGTATTTGTGTAGTTTTGAGAGTTCCTGTTGGAATTGATTTCTAGTTTTATTCCACTGTTGTCTTAGAAGACACAAAGTAGGATTTTGAGTGTTTTAAAATTGCTGAGACTTATTTTGTGGTGAAACATATGTTCTATCTTGGAAAATGTCTCATTTGCTGATGATAAAAATGTATTTTCTGTAGTTTTGAAATAGAACATTCCATGAATGTCTGTTATGTCCATTTGTTCTAGAGTACTGTTTAAGTCCAATGTTTCTTTCTTGATCTTCTTCCTTGGTGATTTATCTAGTTCTGTTAGTGGAGGATTGAGTTTCTCAACTATTATGATGTGATTCTTCATTGTCTCTTTTCTTATATCCAGTCAAATTTGTTTTATGAAACTGGGAGCTTCTGTGTTAGGTACATATATATTTAGGCATGTCAAAGTAATATTTTTATCATTTATAATGACCTTTTTATTTATTTATTTATTCTGAGACAGAGTCTGACTCAGTTGCCCGGGAGTTGAGTGCCTGTGGTGTCATAGACCACAGCAACCTTGAACTTTTGGGCTCAAATGATCCTTCTGCTTCAGCCTTTCCAGTACTTGGGACTACAGGAGCCCACAACAAAACCTGGCTTTTTTTTTAGAGTCAGGGTCTCACTTTTGCTTGGGCTGGTCTCAAGTAATCCACCTTGCCTCAGTCTCCCACAATGCTAGGATTACCATGCCTAACCTTATAATGACCATCTTTGTCTTTTTTTAACTATTGTTGGTCTATAGTTTATTTGATCTGATGTAAGAATATCATATCAGCTACTACATAATCGCTACTCCTACTCACTTTGGTTTCCAATGGGTTGGAATATATTTTCTCACCCCTTTTCCTTGAATCTATAAGAATATTTGTGAGTTAAATGGGTTTCTTGGAGGAAACTGTATTTTAGTACCTTTTTTTTTTTTAATCTATTAAGCCAATTTATTTCTTTTAAGGGGGACATTAAGACCTTTCATATTCCAAGTTAGTATTGAAATGTGAGATACTGTTTTGGTCATCATTGGTCATTACCTAGTTGTTTTGTTGTCTTCCTTGTGTTATTGTTTTATAAGAGCTGTGAGTTTTAATTATTAGGTGTTTTTACACTAGTGGGTATTAATTGTTCCATTCTATGTATGTAGAATACTTTTAAGCATTTCTCGGGGGGGGGATAGTGTAGTGGTGAAAACTTCCCTTAGTATTTGCTAATCTAGGAAAGATTTTACTTCTCTATCATTTATGAAATTTAGTTTTCCATGATATAAAAGTTTTGGCCGGTGGTTATTCTTCTTAAAGAGACTAAAGATAGGAGTATATTCCTTTCTCATTTGTAAGGTTTCTGTTGAGAAGTCTGCTATCAGTCTGATGGGTTTTGGTTTCTGAGTTACCTTATGTTTTTGCCTCCAGGGCTCATCAGAGTTCTACCTTCATATTGACCTTGGTCATTCTGATGACTATATGCCTTGGTGATGTCTTTTTTGTAATGAACCTCTCAGGTGTTAACTTTCTTATATCTGAGTGTCTAAGTTTCTAGCAAGACCTGGGAATTTTTTCTCAATTATTCCTTCAGATAGGTTTTCCACGCCTTTTGCTATTTCTCCCTTACCTGTAAGAATACCTATGATTCTTATGTTTGGGTGTTTCACATAATTCCATATTTTTCATAAACTTTGTTTATCCCTTTTGATTCTTTGTTCTTTATTTTTGACTGACTAGGTTAATTCAAAGTAGTTACTTTCAAGCTCTGAAATTTCTTCTTCTGCCTGATCTACTCCATTCTTAAAATTTTCCACTGTGTTTTGTGTTTCCCTAAATGAACTTTTCATTTCCATAAGTTCTATTTTTTTTTAATATATACCTCTTCAGAAAAAGTTTTATTCAGTTCTTGAATTACTTTTCTGGTTCTTTGAGTTAGATTTCCATTTTCTCTTGAATCTCATTGAGCTTTCTTATAGTACAGATTTAGAATTCTTTACCTAGACATTTCAGTATTGGGAGGATAAGAATCCATCACTAGAATGCTGGTTTGATCCTTCAGTAGGGGGGGTTCCCTTTCATGCTGATTTTTCAGGCTTCTGGAGTACTTGCACTGATTCTTTCTCATCTGAAGCAGCTAGTCCTTCTTGTTTGGGGATTTTTCTATTGTTTAGAGAGGACTTCCCCCTCACCCGCCCCCCATCTTAAAGATGTACCGGTAGCATATGTTGTGTAAAGACTGACTTTGCTTCTGGGTACTTTCATGGTAGTCTAGGTTGGTTGTAGGTATCCATAGTGTGATGCTTTTCTCAATTTTTAGTTACTTGTAGGCTATAGCAGTGGTGTGCCTCATATGTGGGCACATTCTCTGTCTCTTGTTGACTAGGGAAGATGGAAGTCTTTGTAATCCTTTCTCTTTACCCAGTCCTGTGGTCTTCTTGACAATAGAAATTACATTGGGATGTCCAGTTTGATCTCTGAGTCATTAGGAAGCACTCTGTCCTAGGTGGTGGACAGACTAAGAGCTTCTACATAACACCTATTACCTTCCACATTAGGGGCAGGTGGAGGAGTGAAGCTGAGCAGGTTTGGATCAGACAAGGCTGCATTTAGGCTCCACAAAGGATAGCTTGAGCTGAGTTGGTAGGGGTTGAGGATCAGCTCCCATGCTGCTGGAGAAAGCTACCAGGGAGTGACTGAAGTGGCCCCAGTAAGCCGAAAAGCCTACTCATGCAGCAGGGACTATCTGGGTTTCACAGTGTCTTAGGAGTGTGTTAGGTTTTTGCATCTCTTTTTTCTCCTGCTGCATAGATCTCCTTCTGTTGTCTACCTACAGACAGAAGCCCAAATTGGCTGATCTCACCAGCAATGGTGCCACAGGCTGAGAGCTTCCCTTCCCAGGATCCTACCGTGGAAAGGAAGTTCAGCTTTCCTGTAGGGTCGGGGAGCCCCCAAGTATACTGCAGCTCATACCCACACTGCACTGTCCTTTTAGTTCTGCCCACTTGGGCTCCTTCACCTCTCAGGATTATCTTACAAATCTCTCCTCTGCTCCAAAGCAACATAACTGAACTTTGGGGATACAAGATCTGTCATGCAGGACTGTCCTCTGATACCCCAAGTTCAATCCCTGACTGTGCCAGGGAAAAGTGTGCTGTCCTCAGTTGCCCATGGAGTGCTTGATTAGGCTTAACATCCATCCACTTTGGGATATTCCCTACACTGCTGGATCAACCAGATGGGCAGCAGTGGGGAGGACCAGCAGGTAGGGAGCTCACAGTTTGAGCCACTCTTGGTCTGCTGCATGTTTTCAAGAAAAAAGGTGTAAGCGCCACTCTCCATGGAACCCTGCATGTGATGGGTGTGCCAACACAGGGGAAGCAGACACTCATGAGAGCTCTGGCTTAATAGTCGCATAAGGCTCCTGTGCTAATTCATGTAGGAACTGCCGCAGCTGTGTTGGAAGGGAAGTGTTGAAAGCTGGCACTCAACTTTCCTTTTTCCTGAGGGCTTCCCTGGATGGCTGCACTCTTCTCTCCCCTGAAGGCAGCCCTCTGAATGTCCAAGCATTCTGACCACATCATTCCCCCTTTCCCTTGGGACTCATTACCCCCCCCCCCCGGCCACTGTAGTTTGGGTAAGTGTTGGGAAATATTTGTGTGGAGACCAGTAACAAGAAAACTGAAGGACTGATTATCTGGGGCAGACGGGACAAAGCTCACAATGGGTAGAGAAGCAGTAGGTCACCCACTGTCTCAGCTCATGTCTGTGATGATGATGAGGAGCAACCTGGGGGGAGCTGGAAGTGTGGTGCCCTGGTCACAAGAAGCTCCCAGTTCACTGGCAACAGCAGCTTTGGGGCTCATGAGGGTAGAGAATCTCTCCAGTAGTTCAGAAGCCTGTGGTCTTCCAGAGGTATGAGGGGAGAAAAAATAAACACACCCATTTACTCTTTCCACAAAGTTCCAAATTTTAGAGGGGGAATTTCTACCAAAATCTTCCTCCTTCTTGTTTTGTTCTACAATATCTTCCCATTGAATCTTCAGTAAGTTCTGGAATATTTCTGTCAGAATTACACTAGGCGAGGGTTGTTTGTTTTCCATCTAAAACTTTTCCTTCCTTTTTTTTTTTTCTTTTTTTTTTTGTAAAGACAGAGTCTCACACTATTGCCCTCAGTAGAGTGCCGTGACATCACACAGCTCACAGAAACCTTCAACTCTTGGGCTTAGGCAATTCTCTTGCCTCAGCCTCCGCAGTAGCTGAGACTATAGGTGCCCACCACAATGCCTGGCTATTTTTCTGTTTTGCAGTTCAGCCGAGGCTGGGTTTGAACCTGCCACCCTTGATATATGGGGCCAGCTCCCTACTCAATTAGCCACAGGCACCGCCAAAACTTTTCCTTCTTTCTAAGACAATCTAATGACCAATTACTTATGTCTCTAGTCAACCATCTTGCCTAAATCTGTTACCCACCCTTGAGAAGATTTTCCAGGTATTCAAAGGGAATTGAGCATTTCAATCTAAGTCTTTCATTGCCACAGCTGTTTCAGACCTAAGGAGTGCCCCAAGCCCATTAACACTGCAACTCTTACAGACTACTGTGGTATTATCTTGATGGACTGGAGTAAGACATGGGAGAATTCTCTAGATGACTAAGCAAAGTCTCTAACTCTCTTTCCTCATTTTTCTCAAACAAGGAGGCTCACTGTCCATGCTGAGCTGCCTGGAGTTGGGAGAGCGGTGATGTGACCCCTTCCCATGGCCACCACAGCTAGGATTGCACTGGGTCACATCTGAAGCCAGCCCAGTGTCACCTAAGGCCTGTGAAAACTACTGCCTAGCTACAGCTGATGTTTATTCAAGACCCAGGGGCTCGTCAGTCAGCAGAATGTGAATCCTGTCAGAACTGAGTTCTACCTTTCAGAGAAGTGGGTTCCTTTCTTGTCTAGGGTGAGTCTGGAAATGTTGCCTAGAGGCTAAGGCCTGGAATCAGGAGCTTCAGGAATCTGTTCGGTACTTTATTTCACTGTGGTTGAGCTGGTATCCAAATTGTAAGACAATGTTCTCTGGATGGGTGGATGGAGGTTAATTGGTGGGACCACACCTATGGTGCATTTTACAAGGGTACATGTTAAATTTACTAAGTGTAGAATATAAATGTCTTAACACAATAGCTAAGAAAATCTGGTGAAGGCTATATTAACCAGTTTCATAAAAATTTCAAATTGTATATAAAACCAGCACATTGTAACCCATGATTACATTAATGTACACAGCTATGATTTAATAATAATAATAAGACAATGTCCTCTGTACTCTTCCCTTTCCTTTCCCCAGGTAGGGGAAGGGGCATCTCCCAGAGGTACACTGCCTCAAGTTGGGTGAGGAGTGGCACAGCCACTCCCTTGGCAGCCACAGCTGGAATTTCTCAGGGTCATATGCACCCAAAGTCCACTGGCTCCAATCCCATGAAGCACCAAGACTTGTCCAAGGACTGCAGTCCTTGTGACCTGCCTACATTTCAAATTTATTCCAAGCCCCAGGCCACTTCAATTAGCCAGTGCTGGAGCTAGCCAGAATTCACATTCTTATAGCTTGGTGGAGTTTTCCCCTCTATCCAGGGCTGGTCTAAATGCTTCCTCCATGGGCACCAGCAGAATTCTGTGCCATGTCTTATTCTCTTGTGACAGGATGGTCCTGACTTACAATACAATTCCCACAATCACTTCACTCTCCCTCCCCAAGAACACAGATTCTCTCTCTACCTGGCACTGCAGAATGGGGCGTTTCTAACCTACTTTCCTTATAGTTACAGGTGTGGTGAAACTCATAAAAGCCTTACCCTTGAAATGTGTGACTTTTTTTTAAAAAGTGAACAGTTTATTAAAAATTAAACAAAGGTATGATGTGATACAGTACAAGCAAGACCCTCAAGATAGGTATAATCATACTACCTGAAATGTGTGATTTTGATCCCCATAATAAATCCCAAACTTCTAAACCTACACCATTGGGAAGCAGGCTGAGAACCCTCTGCAGCCTTCAGAAAGTACTCACTCTCCAGTGTCTGCTTCAGATTTAGTAGTAGATAATAAAGAGCCACAAAGGTTTCCCATAAGACACCACCAGTGGACATAAAAGCCAAATGATAGAAAATTCCTTCTAGTGACAAGAACCAGAACTAGCAGATGGAGCTAATAAAAGAATATATACCACTGACAGAGCAGTGAAGATTCAAAGTGCCTGCTAAGTTGGAATTGATAAATGCAATGAATCTGTGATGCAGTATTTTTGTTTGTGCACTCCTCGGAATAAGATGTTTATGGTAGTTCACTTTTCCTACCCCCACCATTTTCTGTTGTGTGGAGTTGGGAGTGAGGGGTGATCAATAGATAATAAGGTGCCTCATCCAAACCTAATGAATATGATTCACATATTTGAAAACTCCTGGGCCTTCCTAATGTACTAACCAGTTGGGATTGTGAGGTTGTCTTCCTTGATGGGAGTTGAGCAAGTGATGGAGTGTGTATTGTCAGTGAGAAGAAGGGAACACATAGCATTTGCCTGCCAGAGAAATGAGCTGTGGCAGAGACTGTTGTTTGTCCCTCCAATTCTCTTCTTTCATCTCATAATAAATTTCATGTTTTAGCCTTAAGGAAATATGCTTCCCCAACAAAATAAAAAACATTTTTCTTAATGTTTGTTGTAAGTACATGTGACCAAATTATGCTTATAGGATTATGAAAAAATATGTTGGACTTCCAAATTATGCCCTTAGAAAAAATAGCATGCTCTCTTTTCCTTTGTACCCTCCTGCTCTCTGGAATATGGAAGTGATGAGAGGAGCTGAATGGCCATCTTTGACATTGAGATGAATGCTACACATTGAAAATGGCAGAGCAACAAGGTGGAAGGAGCCTGGGACATTCATCATAGCAGCACTAGACCACTTACCAGAGAAATAAACTTCTGACTTATTTGAGCTGCTGATACCTGTAGTTTCTATTTTAGATGCCAGGAGGAAATTGTGAAACAAATTAACTATATCTACAGGCCTGTGCTGTTGGCTTATAATTTAAAATTAAGCAAAATTACAAAAATTATAGTATGATTAATTATTCAAAATGTCTTCTGAACTGGCTTCATAAACTCTTTATTTGGAGTCATCCCTTCCAGCAATGTTTTATAACAGATAGAAATTCTAATAATTATTTACATATGTAGATCAAGAAACTAGAAAAGGAACAAGCCAGACACCTAAATAAGGAAGACCTAGAAAAAGAATTTTTAGAATTTGATGCTACTTATCACTTCATTTCTTTTAATAGCAGCTGCATTCTGAGATGGTCAAGAGGACATTATATGTCCGGATCTTTACCATGATATTCTCAGTTGCACACTGCAACCAGTAATACAAAATTCAATCATTAAATGCAAAGATATTAATTTAAATGTTATGTTTAAATTATTAGGCTATAACTTCTAAGAATTTGTCATATAGTCAAAAATGTGAAACACTGCAAAAATATTATAAGCAACTTAAATATCCAGCAAGAGTGAATTGACTAAATAAATTGGAATATATTCCTATAATTAATAACTACACGACATAAAAAGAATGAGGAAATTCTGTGTATGAATATAGACTTATCACCAAACTAAAATGTTAATTGCAAAAGAGCAAGAATTAGTTTAGAAATATATCCTATCTTTTGAAGAATATACAAATTATATAAATAATGCCATGTACAAGTGTGCAGATTAATACAGTAATATAGATTGCCTTTGTGTTGGGAAAATAGGTGGCAAAGGGACTGAGTGGTGGGAAGAGCTTTCACTCTAGATCCTTTTGTGCCTTTTGAAACCTGAACTAGGTGAATGTATTACCTATTCAAAAAATAAATAACATTAAATGATAAGGATACTGTACAGTTTTATTGGAGGGAATTTAATGCATTTCACAGCCATTACGCCATTTGGATTGAAATGCCAAGGGAGTAGGAGGAAGGAGACATTTCTTTCCCTCTTTTGTAGATCATCAAATCAGGCACAGACAGATGAAGCACCTGTTTCTGAATCAAGACAAAGAGTAAACCCAAACGAACACATATGAGATTAAATGTTTGTTTGGTGAAGCAATATGGCTCAGTGAGTAAGATCCCAGGCACTGGCAGCAAATGGCTGGATCCAAATCCATCTCTGTCACTTACCAAACAAGTTGTTAACAAGTTCTTTATTAAATTTTATTTTTCTCATCTGAAAAATGAGTGATATAATAGTATTTACTTCATACACAGAAGGTTAGTAAGGATTGAATTAAGAAACATTGTAGAGTTTCCAGCATGTACTAAGAACTTAATAACTATTGGATAATTCTACTTATTCCCCACTACCTTTTAATAAGGTTAAAAAGACTTGAACTAGCTGGTATCTTTGCTGGTGCCAATGAATAACACAAAGACAAACAACAACTGCTTACAACATGTATTTGACAAAACTGTTTCATTTTCCTTTTGGGCACGCAGGAAGGCTCATTTTTCTGTACCTTGTTGCAACTGAGTTGAGCCATATGGCAGCTCTAGCCAATGGAGAGTGGGTGGGCATGATAAAACATTCTGGAATAACATATAAAATCTCACTGCTTTAGTCTCTATTCTCACTTCCCCTTTCTGCAGCTACCTTGGAGAAGGTGGAGCTGTCACAAATGTAAGGAGCCCGACCCTAGAGAACTATGTGAGCAGAGTTCCTCTACACATTGGCACTGGCTCTGACACAAGCAAGCAATAATATTCTATTGTGTTCACCTTGAGGGGGGGTTCTTTTGGGAGTTTGGGGAGGGTTGGTTGGTGGTGTTTCTACAGCATAGCATAGGCTTTGTTTTACACAGCTTTGTAAAATAGTGCTACTTGCCAATGGCAGTATGTTAAAAGATTTTTAAAATGTGGCTGTCACCCCATGAAAGTGAAGTAATACTTTCAAGAGTAACTCTCAAGTTACTTCTCCCATTGCTTTTTATTCCTTTCTTAAATGGTCATAATACAGGATTGAGATGTTTTCTATGGTGTCGGATTTACTGGATAGTGTGTCCCTCTAAATTCCCAGGGCCCTCTTGCAGTAGTCAATGACTGCTCTAAATTCTTACAGTCTGCAGGAAAACACTAATAGCTCTTTTAACTAGAGAGCATTGCCTGCTAAGAGGAAGGCATAAGGGTTACAATAGGATATTTGTTGGTTGTTCCAAATTTTACAGGGTGACCTTGGAAGATTTGCTTTTGTTTAGAAAAGGAAATAAAGGACATACGTCATAGAGATAGTTTGAGTTTCTTGAATGACTCCCAATGCTGCCAAATGTTTAGAAATATTCCCAACCTGTGAGCATTTTTACCGAAACTTTGTAGTCTTAGAAAAATCCACACAGATCACCATTATGGGCAAATGGAGAATTACTGAATGTGCAATTTGACTGGTACCTTTAGTGTAAGGTACCCTTGTATTAGTTCTGTCAAAGCCTCTCACTTATTACCTATTGTGTGGCTGAATCTTTAGATTTAAAATTAACACTACCAACAAAACCAAAATGATTCAGAATGTCAGTGCAGTATATTTTCTTTATTGAAAAATAATGTACTTGAATAACACAGCTGTGGTTCAAAAAGAAATGAGAGAGAAATTATTTTAAATTTGTGAATAAAGGGAAACTGACAGAGATAAAAGGAACTAATCCATTTTTCCCAATGCAGTAGTCAAACGTGTCCTTGCGTTCGACATACAACTGGGCTAGAGAGAATGAGTCAAAAACTAGGACATCTTCTGGATGTTCTCATAGAGAGTACTTACAAATGCTGCGTACAAGTTGGCTTAACAGATTAGGCTTCTAGAAGTTTCCCAGATAATATTCAAAATTATAATCATATACAGGAAGAAATAATTGGTGGTTCCAAGGACATTTTACAATAATAAACATGTCAAAAAGCTCACTGGCTATCACAATGAATGAAAAGCTTAAGAGACTCTTTGCCTTCCCATTGCTCAAGATGCCCTTTCTGTATTGCATCACTATTATTTAATTATCTATGAAGACTGAAGAGTACTTGACAAGCTACATACTCATAATTAATCATTATTAGCAACACTTCAGTTGGCATTAGCCATATTATTTTTCTCAAGCTTAAGAAATAAATAGAAATAAGACACTAATTTTTTTTAAGCATTTCAAAAGATATATTGGAACTTGTCATTTATTCTGAAGCCCTGGTGAACAGTTATGGGATTTCTTGTCCTCAGAATATAGGTTTCTGTTTCTTGCCACAGTCACCATCATTACTATGACTCTTCATCCATAGCAGGAATAGGTACTAGTAAATCTGTACCTGCTCTATGTAAGATAACAACATTTTTGAAGTCTAATATATCCACTGATTGTCAGCATATAGTCAGTCATAGCTTTTCATGCCTATTCACAGAGGGCAGAACAACATAGACATTCTATAATCTCTGAGGTGACACTTATTTATCTATGTATTTACATTATTTATTTTTAGACACTATTTATTCATGAATACCAGGGTGGAGATGGGAATTGTGGGTGTTCGATATTTTACAGAGTAGCAAGTTTAATTCTTGCTTTAGAAAACATCAGATAGATAAAGGGAAGGAGAGAGCTCCAAGGGTAGTGGCTGAACCCAGTAAAACCCAATGAAAACCCAGTATGGCCTATCTTATTGTGCCCCACTAGAAACGTGTAAAAGCAGTCTACTGTTGATCTTTCTGTAAATAAAACCAATTATCACAAGAGTAAGAAATATCCAATTGTCCCATTTAAGAGAACTTCAGAATGAATGCAATTATTATTCACCACATGTCTTTCAAACACTTTTTGGTTGAGAGATAGACCTCTTATATCCAGGTACATGTATATATACATTTATATAGAGATGTATATACATACATATAAATAGATGAATGGATAGATGAAAAGAAAAAAAAGAAGGAGGAAAAGAAAAGAAAGGAAAGGGAGGAAAAGGGAAGGAAAAAAGGAAGGGAAGGTGAGACAAAGGGAGAGAAGGTGAGACAAAGAATACAGATGAGAGAAAAGATTTTTTCCTCAAATTCTCACATGGAATGGACATATACATTCTGGAGCTATAATGGTATTTGTTATCTTACAATTTGGGTAGCCCAAAAAAAATTTTTTAAAAAATAACCCTGCCATAGTGGGATTATACCTCACGGGATTGAAGCTGAAGTTTCAATTGCATGAGTAATATACTTTTCATCCCAGCTCTCCCTGTGTTATACCTAGCAGACAGAGTTAGCAGCATGTCTAGAAGCAAGGCAGTTATCGCTCCCCAGGCCTGTGTTGTCCATATGTTCCCTGCTCTAGACAATCCTCCCTCATCATCCCACAGAATGCCAACCACACACATTGCACATATATTATGTCCGTGGTTCATTTGGTTACTTATTCTACTGGTTCATCTACCTCTGGGATCTTGACTTCTCTCCCTGTGGTCTGGAAGTTAGGGCCATGTCTCTCGTCAGCTTGATTTCCCAAGCTTTGCATTATACAGCCATGCCCACAAAGATGTACATTAAATACACTTTTGTGATTAGAGCTGACATGAGAATACATGGCAGTGACATACTCCTCTCTGTGCAGGAAAGGGGGGATGAGGGTGAAGGGAAGAGTTCTGATTGTCTAGTTTCTAGGATTCTGAGCAGAACTAATTTTCTAGAAGTAAATTTTTCTAGATATGCTTCTTTTGATGCCTTTTTTGATCTCCACCAGACTCTAAGTAAGAAAACAGGGTATATAATTGTTCCGAATTAAAAAGATGCCTAACTGGAAGCCCCCAAGCTTCATTCTAGAACCTTCTCTGTTAAGATTTAACCCCCTAAAAAGGTAAGGTTTTTTTTCTGATTCTGCTAAGAAGTCTCAAACACTTTGAGATTCTCTGGTTTTATCTAAGATTTTGTCTCTTTTAAAATTTGTTTATAGGTATAATTAAGGAGTTAGGTGGAAGGATGCGTATCATGGGGTAAACATTAAGATAACATTGGAGGGAAGATGATTGATTATCTCTGCTTGTATATGTCTTTGTGCAATACTGTTATAATTGTTCCAATGGAATTGTATTACTATTATAGAAATTGTATTACCATTTTAATTTGAAAACATCAAATAAAAAAATTTGTCTTTTTTAATTTCAGATTAATATGAAGGTACAAATACTATAAATCTGACAAAGGGATGATAACTAGAATCTACAGAGAACTCACACTAATCAACAAGAAAAGATCAAACAATCCCATTTGTAAGTGGGCAAGAGACATGAACAGAACCTCCTCTGAAGAAGACAGACAAATGGCCAACAAACACACAAGAGAATTTTTATTTTTCCCTAATCATCAGAAAAATGCAAATCAAAACCACCCTGAGATATTACCTACCCCTAGTGAGAATACCTACATCACAGAGTCCCAAGGCTGCAGATGCTGGTGTGGAGGTGAAGAGAAGGAAATACTTTTACACAAAGTATTGCAAACACAGCCTCTTTGGAAAGAAATATGGAAAAATCCTCTAAAAGTAAACCTTCCATTTGATACCACAATTCCATTACTAGGTATCTACCCAGAAGAAAAAATATCATTTTACCGTAAGGACATTTGCACTAGAATGTTCATCATAGCTCAGTTCACAATCACAAAAAAATTTTTTTTAATTCTTTTTGTTATTTTTTTTTAATATCTCTAGTTTCTGTAGGGTGAAGTGAAATCTGTGCTCTCATTTTGACACTATAACCTAAGAGGCAAACTTAATTACAGAGGAAATAACATTCCCCCAATAATTCAACTTACCACTCAAAATATTTATAATCTACATAAGGCTTGTTCCAAAAAATAATGGGAAATGTTACTTTTGGAGATTTAGTAATGGATGGAAAATTTACCCTGAAGAGTAGTATGATAGCAAAAGAACAACAGAACCACTAGAACCTAGTCTAAGATCAGAAAGACCCTCTCACCCATTCTTTTCCACCCTGACTGAAGATGCATTTCCTCACAGTGCCAACTGATGCACCTTTCACACTGACTTGTCCTTTCCACTTCCCCACCAAATTACAAGATGCCTTCTTTCATCACTAACTTTGTGCACCCCCAGAACTTCCAGATAGGCATCCTTTTTAATGTAGACAAAATTATATACCCAGCCTTTTTTCTTTTTTGTTAAGACATAGCCTCACTCTGTTGTCCAGGCTAGAGTACCAACAACCTCAAACTCCCAGGTTCAAGGGAGTTTCTGCCTTAGCCTCCCTAATAGCTGGGACTACAGGCTCCAGCTGAGATAGCCAACTCGTTTTTCTACAACTAGGCTGTAGAAACTCCCAGATTCAAGGAATCCTTCTGCTTTAGCCTCCCTAGTAGCTGGGACTAGAGGCTCCAGCTGAGACAGCCAACTAGTTTTTCTATTTTTAATAGAGGTGGGGTCTCACTCTTGCTCAGGCCAGCTCAAGCCACCCTTCCATCTCGGCCTCCCAGAGTGTTAGGACTATAGGCATGAGCCACCTCCCCCCACCCTGTCCAGCCTTCCTATTTAGAAGAGATCACTGCAGACTTTCTCATGTATTTTACCAGATCACCACAACTCCCTCTGAAAGTTTTTCCAGACAGCTACCTGTCCTTGCTACATTCTAAGATCTCCTTTTTCCTTAATACTATTACTTGTGTGGAGTAACAGGCATGTTTGGGATATTTCACAAAACATCCAATTAACTTTCAGTAGATAAAGCAGGTGGGAAAACCTCAAATCCTGCAGCCTTCTCTGGCTCTGTTAAAAATTCTCTGTGCTATCTAGGGAGACTTGGGGACAAGCTCTGCATCTCCACACCTGCAGAAGTGAAACATGGGTAGGCTGATTGACTTCCTACAGCAAGTGAGTACTTTCAACACTAATTGATTTTAAAGTTTAATGCCAGCAACAGTTCCCTGGGAGCACTGAATGAGTGTTTTTCATTCTAGATCATCACAAACTAATTAAACCAACAAAAATAATCCACAAGATTACTACTCATATAGAGAAAACCATTGACTACCAACACAAAAACAGAATGAAAAACCAGGTGGGCAGGCAAGGAAACAAACAAAAACACACAACAACAACAACAAAAAAAAAAACCCTTTCTTCAAAAAAAAAAACAAAAAAAACCTAAAGTCCTAAAGTCACATATCGCATAGTCAATACTTATTGCATGTGTCAGGGTGATACTGTATGTGTGTAACTGGCTCTTCTGTTTTTGCCCGGTTCGTTCTTGGACAGGCTGATCTTCCTTTTAGAGGGACAGGTTTCACGTTTGCACACTCAGACATGTCAACTCTTTTTTCTTTTCCTTTCTTTCTTTCTTTTTTTTTTTTTTTGAGAGCAAGTCTCACTCTGTTGCCCTGGGCAGAGAGCTGTGGTGTCATAGCTCACAGCAGCCTCAAACTCTTGGGGACAAGCTATCCTCTTGCCTCAGCCTCCCAAATACCTGGAACTACAGTCACCCACCACACTCCAGCTAGTTTTTCTATTTTTAGTAGAGATGGAATCTCGCTCTTGGTCAGGCTGGTCTCCAACTTCTGAGCTTAAGCGATCCACCCTCCTCAGCCACCCAGAGTGTGGCCATATTAACTCTTACAGAGATCTCTGCCATTTGGTGCTATCTTTCTGCTCTGGTTTTATTGTTTCCTTTTTAAAAGAACCATTATTATTAAAAATAATTTGTTTAGAACTCTGCAGGTCCATATGCATAAAACATTTTAAAGGTTTATCATTATCTTCCAGGTCAAAACCAAGACTTAAAGAGAACACCTTGTTCACCGGAGGCCAAACTGATAAAGGCCTAAGCAGTGATGTCTTAACCCTGGTTGTCTAATTCCAGAACCAATACTCCTCTGGCTATACCATGGTGCCTCCATATTTTTTAAGAATAGGTTTTAAATTTATGCCTTCCTTAATTATGAGAATGGATATAATAAAGAGTGGGATCATGGTGCTTTACTCTGCATCTCTCCTCCTTTAATCTGTCTGGAGACATTTATTTTTAATCACCTGCAATGAATGACTGCTTATTATATAATTTTATGGTCTAGCTATATAGGGGACTAAAACCTACTGAATTGCCCTTGGTAATTATAGCATGTGGGGAAAAAAACTATCACATTTTCTTACCTTGACCTACTTTAATGAAGTGATAATGCTCATTATTCACAGTAGTACATCCAAATGTTCCCTATCTCCATGCAAGTTTATCTCAGCCAGAATAAACGCCCAGTTAATCAGACGTGTTTAGTTGGCCTTGGTAAAGCTCTAATAATAATGGTGCTTAATTCTCTGTAGCTATTATACAATCGTCCTGCTTCCCACGATACATTTTAAAAATACTTGCATAATTTTTAGTTGTTTGCATAATGTTATATTCAGAGGATAATATACCAAACATGTCATCTAAAAGACAGTGCTCTGAATTGACAAGAAGAACAAGATAAATGGTAAATAGCTGCAATTCTGGCTCCCCATTTGGTTCCCTTCTGAGGTATCTCATGGACACCTCCACTAAAGAACCCATTATATTTCATGGACACTTCCCCCTCACAGTTGGGACATGGATCAGAGCTTCCAAAACAAGTTGGGGTGGATAAATATCACATTGAGCATTGGTGGGGGGGTTTATAGTCTAAAGTAGGAGTATCTGACTTTTTTTCTTCCCTGCTGCAAACCCCTAGAAGAATAGAAGTTGCCTTGAGTCACACATGAAATAAACAAACACTAACAACAGCTGATGAGCAAAAAAAGAACTGTGCATATTTTTCATGGTATCCAAGGTTTACAGACCTACTCAAGCAAAAGTGAAGTATCTGCTTCTTTCTCTATCTTGGCAAATGAAGCTCTTAACCAACACTTCATAATCAACAAAGGTCACTGGTAGTGATGGCAGTCAAGAAGAACCCAGTTGGGTCATCCAGAGGCAAGTATCATCTTTGGTCATAACTTGAACCTTCTTTCCCATAAAGCCATTTGCCGAAAAAAGTAATGGAATGTAAATTATATATTTAACTTAATTTTTTTCTTATGCCTGCCAGTTATGCTTCTATAGTCAATCAATATCAACCAAAGGATTGACAGGAGGAAAAACAGAGTCAACTCCTGAATAACAGACAGTTGAATCATCATTCAAGGTACCTGTACAATGGTAGACTTGATTTGAAACCTCATGCTCATCTTTCATTTTTACCAAAGCCGTCTTTTGGGAGTGCTCAGGTTTCTAGTTTCCAGGGAATCCTAAGAGACTGACAAATGGCCTAGAACCCAGTTCATTTGGCAAACGGCCTAATGCATTATATTAAGAGAATTCTCTTTCAGAATAACAATGAAATCACCAAGCAACTATCATTTTTTTTGTTTGTTTTTTGGGACAAATTCTAACTGTTTTCTCATTCTGAATGTTATTATTTTAAATACACCTCAATATTTTTAATTATGCCTAAATTAAAGCTACTTGCTTATTTGTATCGTATATTCCATGGTTTAAACTCACTTTGGTGCATTAATAAAATCTTATTATTATTCATTTAACCTTTAGAAAGTTCTCAGATGCCTAACCCACCTATGACTAAGATTTGTGTTTATACATTAATCGCTTCCCACCTGGACCATCTCAGGTCTCCTGGCCAGCCCTGTCCATTCATCTATTATGTGTTTACAATTCACTCAAAATTTACAAGGTGCTTAAGTTTGTTTCCATCCTCTAAATTTCCTGTTTGCATTCTTCTTCTGGCCAAGAATAACGATTTTCTTCTTTAGGTAAGCGTTATCTTTAAAATTAAGATAGATTCTTCTTATTTTGTTTCTGTTGTATAGTTCCAAAGAAAGAAAAAAAAAAGCTGTTCTGTTGAGTTATAGGAATAATTACAGTTAAATCTTTTCTTTACAAAAACAGAACAAAACAAAAAAACAGATTCAGACTCTCCTAGTTTAACTTCTTATTCTCTAAAAATTCTAAGAGGTGGTATTCCCAGGAGCCTTCAGCAGGAAGAAAAAAAGAGGAGGTAAGGGAATTACAAAATTAGACCATTTTCACCTACTTGGAACCCACATCTGGGAACTCACGACTGGGTCAGTCAGTAACCTACATGTTAGCTGTAATGAGTGAGAATATCTGGGGCACAGAAAGCTCACACCATCCTCACTGAAACTGGAGCTGGACTGGAAAAACTTGAGGGATGCTCTGATAGGAGGTAACGGCATCAGGAACAAACTCTGCCTCACTAAACTTTCTATCAGTAGAAGACCCCTTTGCACTGCTTTTCAGTCGTATGTATGTATGTGTATATATATATTCTTTCTTCACCAATGCAACTCACCTCTGCCCTGTACACCATCTGCAATATAACAAGTCAAATAACAGAAGTGGAGTGTAGCTGCCCTGGACCAGAGGCACAGCCTGATTGCCTTTGGTCAGCCTTTGCTGGCCAGGTTTCCCAAGCCCCAGTTCAGTAGGAAGTGAGGACCTTACTCATTAGACTGAGCTGTGCATTACAGAATGTTGAAAGCCTGGGTATCTAGCACTCGTCAGTTGATAACTACCAGTATACTAGAGTGACAGAATTCAGCTTAAGATACTTGGGTGTTCCCAAGGTGCATCGCTGTTTTGATATTCCTTGTGAATTATTCTCTCCTGTCTCCTGTAGATGGGGCGGGAATGAGAAATCAGGGAACTAACGCTTGTAAGCTAACTTCTCTGCATGTGCCAGACTCTCTATAAGCACTTTAAAGGTGCTGTTCACAACCAGCACGTTTGCTATTCCCACTGTAGAGAAGAAAAAATTGAGTTTTGGGGAGAGGCACACAGCCAGTATGTAGAGTAACTCCAAAACTAAATTCAGAGCTGAAACATACCACATACACATCAAAAGGACAGGGATGAATAGTTAGTTTTCAAGAATAGCTGCTCGCAGAACTCCTATCTCCTTTTCCCCACATGCAATTAGTCCTGCAGATCCCTCTTTGCAAGTGTATTTCATCCTGTTCCCTTCCTGAATATTCTAGTGCCCACAATTGCATTATAGTTTGGGCCCCTTTCCTTTCTATACCACCTCCGCAGTCGCCCATCACCTTTCTTTGTCTCTTTATTCCTAAATATTGCCTGTTTGTAAGGGTGTCCAATCTGCAACCGGTGGGCTGCATGCTGATATTATGAGGTTTGTTGTTATTGTTGTTGTTTGGCTGTGGTGTCGGATATTACAAAAAGCATGTACAGACTTTTTTTTTTCTTTAGCTACTCAGCTTTCATTAGTGTTAGTGTTTTTAATGTGTGGCCCAAGACAACTCTCATTCTTCCAATGTGCAGCAGAGAAGAAAAAAGGTTGGATACCCATGGCCTAGAGAGAAATGCAGTCTCCAATGACTAATCTATAAGGCACCCTAGGATGTGCTTTCCACCTATAACATCTTTCTCCTGTATAATCCTCAATCCCTTTAATATAAAATCGTCTGTCTTTCAGTCATGTCTCTGCTGGGGCCAGCCCTTCCACCTCCTCCTATACCTGAAAACCTAATTTATCCTTGAAATTTTCGCTCCAATAGCATTTCTTCCTTGAAGCCAATATTAGAGAATAAGCTTCTTTCTTTCCTGTTAGAGAATAAGCTCCTGGAGGGTTAAAGTCATGTCTTATTCAACGTTAGCACTCTGTCATGCACCACGGCAGGTCTCCATTGGGCCAAGTTCACATACCTAACGAGAGGCAAAACCAGGAGTTGATGACTCCTTCGGCAACATTCTTTTTTTTTTTTCTTTGTTTGTTATTGTTGTTTTATTCAGAACAAGTAACTTTAGGACCACAATAAAATCTGAAGACGTCCTGTTAAAAATGGCAACATTCTTTTTAATAAGCACATTTCTTGGGGCTTTGTTGGAATCTCAAGAGAGTTTCAAGCTCTTCTCTTGTGCTACTCAGAGCACCCAAAGCAAACTGTATTCTCAAATGTGTGTCCTTCAAATCCACGGGCTGGACCTCTTAGCCCACATTTGGACTGTCCATGACAGATTAGCTTAGGATTTCATATGGAGGATTTGATCAACAGAAGTGTGAGATGACAAAAACAATCAACCAAATAACATTTTCTTACTCCTCCCCCCAAAAATTGTTATGATGTTGGTTCACGAATAAATTTTTATTATTCTCTTATTTTGGGTAGCCAAATTCCCACAGAACAGATTCTAATTGAACTAAAAGGCCCTTTCTGCCACACTCCACATCATTCACATTTGGCAAGAAAATTTCAAAAATGCCATTTTACCTATCAGGCTCTTCATTTCAATAAATACACATTCCAACAAACTACTCTGGACATTGTTTCAAGTTTTGGGGAAACTAAATTTGGGCATGATTTTGAATTTCTAGGCAACTAACTTGGGTACTTATTTCCAAACTGGCAGGCATTTCAGAGTGAAAAACAAGGAAATTATTGAACAAGACTCTGATTTGACCTAGGAAAAAAGCAGGAAGAGGTACAGTTTGGGGTAAGAGAAAAATATTCTTTATTTCACACGAATAACCTGCATCAGAACTTTTTTAAAAAAAGAAAAGGTATCTTCTTTTCCTTTGCTACCCACCACCCACATATACTTAATGACCAACTCTGGTCAATTTTTATTTCCAAAATACTTCTAAAATAGAAAGGTATTTCCCTTTCCTTTGCTACTCGCCACTCACATGCACTTAATGACCAGTTCTGATCAATTTTTATTTCCAAAATACCTCTAAAATCTAATGGTTCTTTCCCTGCAGCCCAGATACCAATATTCAGACCCTCACCTGTATTAATTCTCCCCCTATTTCTTTTCAAAATCATCATTCAGTGCCTCTCAAACTGTGGGATGTATAAGAATTACCTGGGATATTTATTTAAATGCAGCCTATTCAATGTGACGACAAGATGAAGGGCTTTATGATGGTCCAATTCTGCTCAATAGATAATAAATATAAATATATTTATTACCTTTCTTTAGGGTGTTATTCATAACATTTCTTTTCTCTGACTTATCGTATCATAATAATATAACATACAATACATGAAGCATACAAAATATGTGTCATTCTAACAGTTATTGGTGAGGCTTTGTTCAACGGTAGGCTATTACTCATTAAGTGTTTGGGGAGTCAAAGGTTATAGGCAGATTTTTCACTCTAGGGACAGTCAGGCTCCCCCAGCCCCCATGTTGTTCAAGAGTCCACTGTACTTATCTGTTTTTCTACAATACCACAACCTCTTTTCATGTAAGCAAGATGAATTAGTTTTTGCCTAACTTCCCATATAGGAAGTAGTCAATAAATAACATCTACTTGGATTTATTCTTAAATGTTATCACACCCCACACAACTGGTTTCCTTATCCCATAAAGCAAGTTAGAATTTAATAAACCTGGTTCCAGGACCTCCTGACTCCCTTAAAAGGAATAGAAATCAGTTCTTAATTCCCTATCCCACTTTTAAATGAACCAAGGAAATAGAATTATTGTAAGAGACCTAGAATAGGATTTTAAAGCAAGCAACAGGAAAGAAGAAAATCCAAAATCTAAATACAGAATAAATCTCAGTCCACAGTAAAGCAGAGTTTTAAGAGGCACAGGCTTTAAAGACAGACTAAGAAAACTAGAATCCCAGCTCTTCCATCCACAGGCTGTGTGATTTTGAGTAGTCTGCATGAATTCTCTGTGCCTCAGTTTCCTAATAGGGGACAAAGAATATCCGCTAGGGTTGTTAAGACATATAAAACACTAGAGCACATACTAGCAAAGGTTTAATGTAATGTGCCATGTATTTTAGGCTTTGCAAGACAGTCTCTCTCTCAACTATTCAAATAGAAAAGCAGCTATAGATAATATGCAAGCAAATGAGCACGGTTGTGCTGCAATAAAACTTTATTGCAAAAGCAGGTAATGGGGCAGATTTGACCAGAGGGCTGTAATTTCCTGACCCAAGCAGAAAACCAGTGCTTGGCACAAATGTAACTTATTAATTGTATAATCATTGCTATTTTCCTTGGAGAAATTTCCTTCCTGGTGAATAACTCAAGCTACAGCCTTTTATGCAACCTTCAATCATGTTCCCTCTATAATGAGAACACATCTTACCTATTTATATTAATTGGAATCAATACAAAACAAGCTGCCATCTGAGACTCACTACCTCAGAAGATTTCTTGCCATTCCTCATTTATGTTTGTCATCTGAGAAATACAGCCTCCCCCGCAAATTTGACCATTCTGAAAATTTCATTTGAAAGATCAGTAAGACTTGGTGATGGGAAATGTACTGATAGTAACTGCCTGCCTGACGTGAATGGCCTTGTTCATTCGCAATCATTTATACTGAATGATGAACTGTTAATTAATAATTGTGTTAAATTAAATCCAGACAACACCCAATGAAACCAAAGCACTAAACTGCAGAACGTGGAATAAATCACTCCCTTTCTTCTCTCTAGTATGACATTTCCACTTAGACTGTAGTATCAAAAAAAAAAAAAAAATTCCAACTTTCAGAATTATTTAGAGATTTCTGACAAGCAAGTCAGGGCATCAATACCACTGCCCAGGAAATTTACAGTGGCCTAGGGATGAAACAAATAGCTAGATATCCTAGTTGTGGTGCTTGTGCTGCTAAATTATAGGTACCAGGACTTAACCACTTTTGGTATGTGCATCAAGAGCTTTAATACATGCACACACACACACACGGAACTTAAAGAAGCCACAACTGCTTCTTTTTTTAATCAACTTTGCAAGCAAAAATGTTTTCTGCAGGGTTTGTCTAGAAGTTGTTGCTCTCCTCTGCCCACACAGTCCCCAGCTTGATAGAGCCTTCGAATTCTGTCTTCATCTGCGGAGTCTGGGCCTGCTGCAACCCAGAATAAGACGGGACATTGTCTTGCTCAGCAATGCTCTCAGATATTCCCATTAGCCTCCACCTTCCCTCTCATTTCTACCCTACCTGCTCAACCCAATGCACTCCAGTTGCTTTAACTCTTGCCATGCACTCCTTTGAGCCAATAGTTTCTCCCAGGCTGGGAGATTCCATGCTTTCCCAGGTACCTCAACCAACAATAAAGGAAACAGCTCAGAAGAGGTGGAAAGGGCCTTCTCTCACCTTCCTAAGCATCTTCTCCTTTGCCGAGTGTCTGCTTTGGTCCCCACCCTGAACTAAGCACTTCATCTCTGCCCCACATCCAGGCAAACTGTAGAATAAGATTATCTTTTGAATGGATGCTCCACCAAATCTCCACTAGCAATGAAGTCCTCAAAACAGTAAGTTGGACCTTTCTGTACAATTTTTAGGCCTGGTCCTATATTTAGAGAAGGGTGCCAGCTTCTCCACTGTCTGGCAGTGTCAAGAATAACTTGCCGCTTTAATGCTATTATTCTTCACTTCCTGTCCTTTAAAACATTTTGTCAGCCTGGGCTCACACATGGCTTTGCTTCTACCTGGATGGAATGTCAAAATGTACAGATTCAGATCTAATTCTGAACAGTTTGGATAAATCCCACATGCTCACTGACAAATTGGACTCATTTTTCAAATGGATCAGATGCTTTTCTTTCTCTCTAACAAGTTAGATTTTATTCATTTTGTTCATTTGGGTGTGTGCATTATGTGGAGAAGGTGGGTGTTAGAAATGACTGTCACTTTCAAAGTGGAAAATACTTAGAAAAGTATAATGCTTGATATTAAGAAAACTACCTTTCTCCCTGAACAAGTTAGCGGTCTAAGCAGTCACTCTCTGCTGAGCTGCAAGTGCAGAAACGCTGACTCACCCAACAGCTCCACTTTCCCTTCCCTGGTTTCTTGGAGCAGTGAATGGGCCTTTGTCCCCTATGTTCCTTAGGAAGCTCTCCCCCTACATATCTGATGTCATACTGTCCTTTTGTCCTGATGGTGGAACATACACTTTATAGAGTGTCCTGCTCACAGAAGGCTCATCCCCAGCACCTAGAGAAACTCTCAAGACTGTAAGTTCCTGCTTGGGCACAGCTGTCCATTGACTACCATGCTATTGCTCAGGCAAGTTCTGATTAGTATGACATCCAAGGGGAAAACACTTGCAGCCACATTAGTCTTAACAAGACCATTGACTTAACTGTCTTTAATAGACATGCAAATAACATTGTTAAGTCGCAGATTCTGATTTAGTAGGTTAGTGTTGTGTTCCAAGTTCTATACTTCTAACCAGCTCTCAGGAGACATCCAAGCTCTGGGTCTGCAGATATTTTGGCTAACAAGAATTTAAACCACCTTCTATATACAACAAAACCAAACATAGGCATTAGCAAGCTAAAAATTCTGAGTAAGTCTTCAAAATGGAACTTCCTCTGCTCTAAATACACCTTCCAGCTAGGAACCAGATGCCCAGGTTACTAAAAATTTCCATAACTGGCATGAACCCTAAAGAAGATTTCTCATTCTGCTTCTATTTTCACAAAGATCTATAGCAGGAAGTTATTGTGTTCTCACCTTAGTGAAGTGTCTACTAGAAGGCTGGTTATCTTGATCCTTCTGGTAGAGGATCAAGATAACCTTCTCCTTCCCTTCTCCTTCCAGGATGACGACTACTAGAATGGAGCAAACCCTTCTCCTTGTTCTGATGCACCACCTGCAACCTCCAACAATGGCTCAAATGGGCAAGCATCTTCTCACGGAATCCATCCCTAACACCAGTCATTTCCTGTGGCAGAGATACCAGTGGCTACTCCCACAGAATCTTGGTGTGTTTCTCACCTTCTCAAACAGTGTGAACACCTGCCAGATCTATGGTGATCAGATACATTGAGAAACATTCTCCTACCACCTTTAGAAAAGAATTCACAGCTGTCATTTCAAAACCCAGGCTCTTCTAGGGATGATGATAACAACAGCGTCCACACATGTGGTACTTTTAATGGATGAGATCTGTCCTAAGAATCTTAGAACTAGCCTAAGAATTTTATAGACTATTTTAATTACAACAAATCCTACCTGGGTGAGACTGTGTCTATTTCACAGTTAGTACAACTGAGGAAAGATAAAGTAATTTGCCCACATAGCTCGTAACTGATAAAACCTGAGTTTGAGTTTGATCATCTGACTAATTCTGAAACTGTACTCTGAACTCCCATGCTGTCTCTCCAATGCTCTAATCATTATTTGGAAGAAAAGGATGTAACCCACATTGCCCCAGATCACTGGGCCAGTCTCATATCCTGGAAAAGAAAACTGATTCATACAATTTCCCTATACTCAAATCATACATTCAAACATCCAGACATAACTGGAGATCACTGTCCCTGGCAATGAATGAATTCTTCTCTGGAGGACCATGCAAAAACCTCTTATTTCTCCCTTCGTCTGAGGAACAGAGGCACATACCTAGATCAGTTCCCAAGACCTGTCCCAACAGGTTTGCAGCTTCTCAAAGTATCCCATCAAAGCAAACCTTAAGATGGTGCCCATAGGTCTTCATCTAAAAACTACATACAATGTATATAGAAGTCAAAACTTTCCCAACATCCCCCCCCAAAAAAAATCCTAAAGAAGTGAAATCATTCTCCCCTCTTTTTGTCTCTCAAAACATTTAGGACACTGTATACTACAGGCACTAAAAGTCCCTGAATATAAAGCTTAATGCAGTGTTCGCCTATATAGATTTGGCCAGCAAATCTGTTAAAACCAGATAAAACAAAACTAGCAAAGCACATGTACAATTTGAAATAATCTTTTATTCCTTCAACAGTTCTATGTAATGCAGTCTGTTTATTCTAGAGCCCTTGGTGCATGTAAGCGTATATTTGGCATGGCTAAGGAGAGCAGGTTGAAAATAATTAAGAAAAACAGTTCAAATGACAACATCAGCTTTGATTCAAAATATATGCCTCACTGCCCCATAATCTGATGCCTAAATATGTGGAAGGTTAGTATAATCTTTAAAAAGCCATTCAAGCGTGAGCCACCCCTCTACTGTTAAGCTTTGTCTTAACTTTTGTAGAACTTTTTATGTCTATCAATAAACTCTGAATATTCTAAATTGACATATACTTTTTAAAATAAAAATAAATAAAAAATTAAAAAGTCATTCAAGGTCACAGTAGTGCCCAGGGGCTTGGCTGTGTGGCATCCTCTAAGGGATTGAGGCTTTGGGCTGTCTGGACCGACTGAGACCTTGCCCTGGAATGTGTTTCTTGCCAAATTTCCTGTGGGTCTTATATGTCCTGCCTTTTGTCCTATTTTCACAAAACGAGAACATAATGGCCAACACTGTGACAATGAGGCCAAAAATTATTTATTGGAATCAAAGGTCAATGCTACTTTCATTAACCTTTTCCTATAATAACATACATCTTCATCCTGTATCTAATGTCCTCTGACGTTTTGGCAGCCTTGAAGACCTTTCATTGTAGCGACCTCACTGATCCCTTCCACAGCCTTCTCATCAGCTCACTCTCTTTTCTTCTCTCTATACCCTCTCTTTCGTCTTTTCTCCCTCATTTTCACTAACTTCATGGAGAAGTATTTCCATTAATGGATGTGTGCTTCACGTTGCTAAAGGCCATTAAAGGCAATAGAATTTTTTCCAGGGAAAAATGGAATGAGGTTTAATTTTTTATTTACCATTTCATGGCTAAATAAGCATAATGCTCGATTCATAAGACAATTGTATTTCTAAAAGCAAAAAACTTGGGTTTAACTATGAAATATATTCCTATGGCCTCATTCCACTTCGAAAAAATTAAAATATACTTAGATTATATTACAATTCTTTAAATTCAGCTTTCCAAGTTGGTAGGGCATTTCTGCTCACTAGCCCCATTTTATAAATTCATGTATTCATTGATTTATTAATAGAACAGGCTGTATTTAAATGGAGGTCCAGGTATCTAGAATTTTATATTCCTGATTTAATGTTCTGTTGTGTACTTCCAAATATTCCTCAAAACATAATATGATAGCTACTTACTGATTTTAACCATTAAATTTCCAAGAGGCCTTTCATGTGTCAGGCCCTCAGCCAGTGATAAGAACCCAAGTGAGAACAGGCCTGGGACCAGCTCTAGAATTTTAGTCTTTCTCAGACTCTTCCACAAAAGACACAAAATATTTTTTTATAAGCTAAAATCAAATTTGTTCAAGTATTTGTGAACTTCACAGATTTTCTCAAATCATTGGAAGTCCCTGGGGAAGCCACACTGACAGCCTGGTGCCCACGAGCCACCCATCGCAGCTGCCCCTTCCTTTCCTCCTCCAGCCTCTTCCAAGGGCCACCCTTCTCTCTGCATCAACACTGCTAACAATTCTGCTGTCTCCAGCTCTCAGAACATTAATTTTTAAAAAAAAAAGTGGAACCAGAGCACAAAGAGTTGAAAGCATATCTTTCAAACTGATAGCAGAAATAACTCTAAGATCCCCCCAAAGCTCTTTTTTTGCCCTCCTCACTATGCTAATCCTTTCCTTTACGTGATTTTTTGCAGCTGTATTAAAGACCACATTCCAGTTACACAGTTAAATGAGAGAGTAGCGCTACCTGGAGGGACTTCTGTACAAGGTTAATGTTCAAGTCCGGCCTCTGGACAAGTCGACACTCACTGGAATGTGCTTTTGTCCTCTGATCACCTCCACCTCAAGCATCCACTGCCACAAAACTCCTTCACTTCCCTGACTTCAGAAATCTTTTGAAGCCAGCACTTTTTTACCTCACATTCACTTCCTACCTGCTTCACTCCCTAATTCTCTAATCACCATATCACTGAGTATAATTTTAGATTATTTTTAACTGCTTATTCGGAATGTCTTCACTTACATTGCAAACGCTCTGCGTTCATCACAAGTGAAATTCCTTTTCTCTCCCCAGCCCACTCCCTCTCCTGCACTTTTCTCTTCTCTAGACACCATTATCCACACTATTTCCTAAGCAGATATCCCTGAGTCATTCTTGACTCTCCTGCCTCCATGTAATTAATTGCCAAGAGTTCCTACTTTTTAAATACTTAAAATCTAAATTCTCATCTTGTTTCTATTGCCATTTTAGTTCAAACTCTCATAAATTACAGGTTTTTTTAATAAGACTCCCCTACTGGTCTGCTACACTCTCATCTTAATCCTCATTCCCACCCAGACAACCCACCCTCCACACTGCCACCAGACTGGTCTCCCTGTCACCGTCTGGGTCAAATTCATGTAACTGTATAAACATCGAGGCCCCTGAGGTATGATCTGTCCCTTGCTGGACTAACCATTTCCAGCCTCAGTTCTGACCATCACCGTCCACTTTACTAATAATAAGAGCAATTGCTAATATGCAGGAGCTTCTTCCTCTGTTACAGGCATGGTGATGAGTGACTTGGTGGACGTCATCTCATCTAAGTGTAACCATGACCAGTGATACCATTGTCACTATCCCCATTTTACAAGCTTGTCAAAGGGCACAGAGCAGTGACGATTTAAGCCTATGTCCCCTCCATCTGAGATACCACACCCCTTCACACCTAAGTTATACATCTGCCTAAAAGCCCCTGTTCTGGTGACAGACAATTCTTTTTTTTCTCCAGGCTTTGATCAGCACTCTAAGCTCTGAGCAGAGTTGTCATTTTTTTGCCTTAAACATATAGCATATTTATGACATCTATTTAGCTATTTATTGTTTACCTAACACTGATGACACACAGCAACTCATTCCTCAGCCTTTTACCCCAACTCTTTCAAGAAAAGTAAGAGGGTCTGATTCTCTATAAATCTTCAAATGGACGGAGTGGAGAAAAGGAAAAGAGAGACTCAGTGGCATGAGAGAGGCCACTTTCTTCCCTTTTCCACTATTCTCACTACAGTAACCAGAAAAGCAGAATCAGACTGATGTGGAGGGAGAGCTGACTGCTCATACTGGAAGGGAAGACAGGTAGGTGGAAAGGGGAGCATGAAGGTACCTGCCTGGGCCTGCAATGTTGACGGTCCTGCTCACCGGATTAGCAGAGATCAGACAGACACTGCGTGGAAGCCTACGCAGACCTTGTATTTACCTGCATTCCCCTTTCATCCTTGCCCTTCCTCAACTTTCGAAGGGTAAGGATATCTTTTTACCGCATTCCCTTCCATTTACACCTGCTTCCCTTTACCTGTAGACCTCAAAAGGTATTTGTTGTAAACAAACAAACAAAAAAAATAATGAACCAAAGAAAGAACAAAGCTAACAAAAAGAAAACAAACACTTACAGAAAGCTATTTTCACTAAATTTGTTTCTTAAGCAATTATAACTCGTAATGCCCTATTACATCCACTATATTAGTAATTAGAACATAATAAGAAAACCCCCCTTCATAAGAAAAACCCACAGGGGTAAAATTATCAGGAGGCATTATTTTTGTCCTCAAAATCAGAGATACAAGAGAGTTTTCCATTTAGGGATTTAAGACAAAACTGATTTCCCGAGAGGAATCCCTTACAGAATCATTGTCATTAGAGTGTGACCCTCCGTCAGCAGGAAAGGGGAGACTGAGGATGAGAAGCATCAGTCAGAGTCGTGGCCCAACACACATGACCCCTCACCTAGACGAACCCCAGAAACTGCCCCTCAACTCGACATTAAGAAACAATAACAAGGATGTCATAAAATTAAATAACACCCTCGTAAATAATATTTCTCAACATTTTTCTTAATATCTCAGACTTAATACTGTTTGGCATCACAATAGGATTTTTGAGTACAAGAAAAGAAAGTTCCAGGGATGCTCATCCCAATAACCCCTTAAAGTAGTATCCTATAATGTAATTTCATTTGGGTATTGGAATCTCCCAGCAAACCCTGGCTTGAGGAAAAGTGTACAAAATATAAAAATATAATATAAAGAGAAAAGTGTGGCCACAATCAAATGTTAACAGCAGTAAAGAGGCAAACAAGTGAATCAATGTGTCCGTGAGTGATGCCATGTCCATCTTCATACCTCTTGATGGATTTCCAGCACAGCAGACGATTTCCTGACTGCGGTTACCGTGTGCAGCCTGGATATAGGAGGACAAAAATGCAATCATATATACACAGACGTATATACACATACACGCACACAAATAAATACATATATATGTATATCATATCAGACTTGATTACCACGAAGGTTATGTGCACGAGACTCAAATTAGAGAGAGAAAATAATAACTCAATTAAGAATACTGAAAGTCAAGAAATCCTTTAGTCAGAGCTTCCCCCAAACAAGCCATTTGTTATGGCATGTTACCTGTGCCATAGTGAGTTTCCTGTTTTTTAGGACAAAATTCATTACACATCTACCTGCCACTCCACCGGGCCTGTGAGTCACCTACTACGGAACATTCTTTGGAAAGACAGCACTGCAAGCTCAGATAGGCAGGGGAGGTTGCATTCCAACAGCGATGCCAGAATTTGAGGCTTGGTCCTCCCTTGTTCTTTATCTTAAAAGAATCCTAGGAGTTTGCAAAAGGCCCCCATCCTTCACTGTGTACCTCCAGTTACCCCTCCAGTGTCTTTTGAACATTTCTTCTCTATCAAAGATTGGCCCAGCATCTGCCGTGTCCTTCCCCGGTCACTGACCAGGGGTGGCCTCACTGGTCTCTGTGTCAACCGGGCCCAAGGCCCAGGAGTCCAGGAGCTGCACTACCAGCGTTTTCCTTTCTCGGCCTCCGGTTCATCAGCTTACAGCCATGACTATGTGTGAGAATCATCTCAGAGAGGTAAACAACGGAAGAACGGAGGGACAAAGAACAAAGCCGCACAGGCCCAATCTGGGACATCTCTGCAGGTGGCACCCGGCCAGCAGTACTTCTCCAAAGTCTCCGGGTCTCTCCCCTACACAGCCAGGACAAAGAAGCTCTGTAACAAAATACGGGAGACTACTCTTGGATACCCAAGTGTGGAGAATAAAGACTTTACAAAAAGGACCCTTGCCCCAATTTTTTTTCCTTTGGTGTATTAGTTTCTACCAAAATCTCAGAGGGCAGAAATGATTTAACTTTTAATGATAATCTGTCATGGAATTAGAGTTTTTTTTTAAAAAAAAAAAAAAAAGACCTTTAATGAACTCTCAAAATCACTCAAAATGTATTTCCAGAATCGCATCTTCAATTCAACACATGAGCTCTAACATTTGAATTCAAAATATTTTCCAAGAGGGTCCCCCCCTTATATGCAAATACTTTTCAGTGCTTAGGAGAAGAAAGAACAAGGATATTGATTCATCCAGTTTTTAATTCAATGCAATAGTTCTGCCAGTGTGTCAGCCACTCTGGCCTGGCTTAACCTCACTCTACAGGCCTCCTGCTTTCTGAGCAACAACAAAGATAAACACGATTTGGGGGAGGGATAAAAAGAAATCTCTCCCTCCTCCTGCCCTTTTCTGAAACATCCCCTTCCAAAATCTGCAACTCAATACCTCTTCAGCTTTCCTTTCCTTCAGATGCTGCAACCTCTAGAACCCGAGGGCTCCTGGCTGCTGCAGCCCTATGGTCTGCTTCTTCCACTGAAGGTTGACACTCTCAGGAAACAGCCCTTTCTCTCCTCCAGCAAAGCAATTGCCGTATTTCATACAAACGGCTAATGGGAACGAATGAACTGAGCTGTCTCTTGCCTCGCTGATTTTCCCAGAGGTTTGTGGCCCTAAGTCACTTTCTTCTACATAAATTTCCCTCTTCCTATTGTTGAGTATTGAATATTTACGTCCTGCTCACAGTCCTGAGTGAATGTACAGAACACAGAGCCAGTCTGAGGCAAAATTATGAGATAGGTGAAATTTGCCTGCAGCCATTCCTGTCAAATACTCACATCCTTCCGATGAAGAAGTGCCCCATCACTTTCTCCCACAACTGCTCTATTAAAATTATTGTCTCTACCTGTATTCATAATAAAGTATCGACAGCTCATGAGGGCACAGAGTTATGACTTCCAAAATAGATGCATTTTAGCATTTGGATTTAACTATTCAATTTAACAGTGGATGTATTAACCACCACTCACATGAAAAAACGACTACCAACTGTCAACTACGCTTTCTCACTCATCCTTTTTGCTTAATTCTTACAACTTCAGGAGATAGACATTGTTATTAGCTCATTCCAATCCAAAGCTCTAAGTAATTAATATGCCCAAAATTATAGTTATTGTAAATAGCAGTCTTAAACACTGGCCTTCTAGCTCCAAATTGTTTCTATCCATATTCAACAGCAACGATGACAATATCCCTCTTTATTAGTGCCGTTTTATTGTATTTTTCCTTTGATCCCTAGTAAGGAGCCTAAAGGTCAAAAGACAGGTCTCTTGTTTAACAAGACAAAACCTCATTTTCCCATAGCTAGTTGTACCTTTTTGTCTATTGCCCCCCGTCTACTTATGGAAAGAAGTGTTGAAAAGGGAATAAGAATTAAGAGGGCAGAAACCTGGGACCTTCTTGACACCCCTCACCTCAGACCGTGACTTCAGATGCCTGTTCCATTTTTTTACTGCTAAGACTGTCCCTGAGGGGACACAGCTGATCCACCAATCACCCCAAACTCATTACTCACCCCACGCATTCTGGGCCCTTAGGAAAAATGGTGCTGGATTCCCAAACTCTCTAGTTCATTGAGCAGAAAAAACAGTACAAATGAAAAATACATGTTTTGAAACCCAGCAGATCTGAATTTAAGTCCCTGCTCTGCTATTTTATGTCTTTGTAAACATGTGCTATTTCCTTGCCCTTAACATTAGTTGAACTTCACTCAATCTCCTCATCTGACAAAGAAAAAGAATAATCTGGGGCTCTTGTGAAAATAAAATAGAAGAACCTGGCACAGAGCAAAGACGTTTCCTCCTTTCTTTCCTTCCTCTGTTTCCCCAGCTCCTGTGCTCTTAGCTGGTGATAGTGACATCCCAGGTGAGAGAATCACTCTGTTGTAAGACCTTAATTTTGGATCAATGCCATGTAATATGGTACACTTGCAGTAAAATGGATTTGACCCCCAAAGATAAGGAGCCATGACACATAGAGGTTGCTCAAACAGAAACAGCTATGAACCTTAGTTGCCCCAGAATCAAAAACAAAATCACTCTTCTCACTATCTGTCCATGTCATATAACCCTTACATATCTCATTACTTGAATATGGGAATTTTTTTTTTTTTTTGAGACAGAGCCTCAAGCTATTACCCTGGAGAGAGTGCTCTCGCATCACAGCTCACAGCAACCTCCAATTACTGGGCTCAAGCGAGTCTCTTGCCTCCGCCTCCCAAGTAGCTGGGACTACAGGCGCCTGCCATAACGCCCGGCCATTTTTTTGGTTGCAGCTGTCATTGTTGTTTGACGGGCCCAGGCTGGATTCAAACCCACCAGCTCAGGTGTACGTGGCTGGTGCCTTAACCCGTTGAGCCACAGGCGCCACGCCTGAATATGGGAATTTTGATGAGCAGAAAATAAAGTTCTTATACTACTCCTAAGAGATAAGCTTTTGCTCTAAGAAGACAGAGCATCCCAGTGGCTTAAACATCACAGGATTTTGAAACAAAGAGAGTGTAATTTACTACTGGCTTCTGAAATTTTACCTGAAGTCTTCCAAAGACTTCTTCTTGGTTGTTTTCAAACCACCAGTTTGGCAACAGGCAAATTTGTAATCAATGACCTGGTAGATGATCGGATTGTACATCGCTGCTGATTTTGCAAGTAGGGTTGGCACCACAGAGAGCTGGATAGGGATGGAGTCTGGCCTTCCAAAAGCTGACCACACAGAGACCACTGCATAAGGAATCCAGGCAATCAGGAAGCCAGCACAAATCAACATCGCCACCTGACGAGGAAAGGTCACAGGGAACAGAGTGAGGAACCCTGGTAAAGGACGAGAGTCTGAATTGACCGGTGTAGATGAACAGGTGACCTCTTCACACCCGCAAAAGTTCGTTATTTATCTTGTCTATAGGAATCACTTCACATGGACATCTGTGAAATTCAGCCAGAAGAAATGACTACAATTCTTACCCTATTCACTGCATCTTAGCCATTCTCTCCTCTGGAATTTTAATGTACCCAAAGACCCAAAATACAACTCCCAAATAGCTCATATTGTCCCTACTTTGAGCAAGAAATTATAACAAAAAGACATAAGTACTCCTAAGTTTTCCAGACTTCTCAACCAACATTCACTTAAAAACTTGATGGAAAATAGGTTCACCTTGATGAAATTTTAAATCATCCGCATTTGCCTCAGGAAACTGAGAAACTCTGTCCTGGTTTGAAATTCTAATATGCATCTGTGGAGATTTCTATTAAATGCTTTTTTTTGGCTCAAGTATTTCCCAAGTTTAAGGATCAGATGGTAGAAATTCACTAGGTATAAAGTAAATTAGAGTCATTGAGATTCAGCCAATGTGGCACCATTGTATAAAATGAGATTTTTCCAAAAAGCACTTTTCTCTCTCACAAAATTCTAATTACCTTCTGGGTCTCCTAAGTTTCAAACCAAATAATAATTAGAGAGAGGGTTTTAAACAACTTCACCAGTTTCTTACCATCTGCAATTCAGTCTCTTTAATAATGTAGTCCTAATTAGTGCTATGTGACTACCTACCTGACCCCTGTACATCACCTCACTTCAGTTTATAAACCCTTTTTAGCAAATCCTTTGTGCAAGACTCTATGCCAAGTGCTGTGGGGAATACCAGTGTACTGTGGTGCCCGAGTTGTGTCCCTCTGGAATACAAATAACTACACTACCAGGATGAATGTGATTTAAGTGCCAGCTCAAAGGAGGACAAATTACACCCTAGTGTGCAAATTGAGAAGAGTTTTATGGAGGACACAGCATATAACCTGCACCTTGGAGAGAAGAAATAATGGAATAGTAGTAAGACTAATATGAGCAAAAGTTTAGTTGGAGCATGGGAATATGTATATGAACCAGTGACCAATTCACTTTGGTATGAGAAAGCAACAAAGGGAGATGAGGCTGGAAAAAAAGATTACATCCGTGTAGTCAGTGTCCTTTATAGCAGATTACCGAGTTGGCACGTAGTTCTATAAACTTTGCAACAGTAGCAGTTTTTTGAGCCGGAAACATGATAAGAGTACCACTTAAGAAGATCAACCTGTAGAATAAAATGGAACAGGGAGAAATAGGAGGTGGAAAGATCACTGTCCATTCACTGAATCAACAAGTACAAGTGTTATTCAGCATCTCCTTTGTGTTTCAGGTAGAGGTTAAGGCAATAAACAAAGCAGACACAATCCTGCCCACATAGAATTTCTTCTCTGAGTAGTTTGGTTAGGGAATAGTCTAAGCAAGAAATAAGTGAAGTTTCCAGGCACAATGGTTCACATCTGTAATCACAGTACTTTGGGAGGCTGAGGTAGGTGGATTTCTTCAGCTCAGGAGTTCAAGACCAGCCTGAGCTAGAGAGACGCTGTGTCTCTAGAGAATAGCCCAGAGTTGTGGCAGGCAACTGTAGTCTCAGCTACTCAGGAGGCTGAGGCAAGAGGATCACTTGTGCCCAAGAGTTTGAGGTTGCTGTAAGCTATAACTCCATGGCACTCTACCGAGGGCAACAAAGTGAGACTCTAACTCAAAAATAAAAAAGGAAAAGAAAGAAGCTTTGACATTGACAAAGTCAAAGCTTTGGGTTTTATTTTAAACCTCAGCTATTTCAGGCCCTAATTGACTAACTTCACTAATGCTACCTTAAATGGATCCTTACGCTATTATCTACTAGAATATTCTTTTTGTAAAATAAACAAGGAACCCACATTCAAGTCAGCCCTCTGAGAGGTGGATTTCCGTTTCGTTTTGTTTGTTCATTTCCCTTTACTTTCATCAACCCCAGTGTCCCTCTGCATCCTTGGTTGTTCTATGGAGTTGATTGACAGCATAGGTGTCACATGACCCAAGTCTACCCAATCAGAGGACGACATGCCTCTGGCTACACTAATATGCACAGGGACCAGTACATTACTCAACAGATCTTGATCAGACCCATCCGTGGCATTTTATAAGGGAGTTCTAGGAAAAGTGGGTCTTGTTTTTAATCTCCCAAGTTCCCTAAAACCCTGAGAAGATATAAGGATAGAGTTATGTGAGGCCAGGCATCACTTCTTTTTTTCTCTCATCTCCAAATTGAAGAAGTTAAACAGCAATTCCTAACATTAGAGTCATGACAACTTACACTGAGCATCCAATGATAAGGAATGAGAAACAAAATGTTGTATTAAAAATAAATAAAGCAACAACATTTGGGAATATTTTTCTCTTTTAGAACTTTGGACATGATTTTCTTACAATGAGGTCGTGTGTGCGTGAGCTCATCAGCAGAACTCAGTGGGAGAACCTGAATCCCCAAGACCAAGAATCAAGTCAACCCACACCTCCTGCATGTCCCACAGCCTGGCTTTAGGGTCCTGAGCCAAAACTCTCACCTGTGCTTAGCAGTTGTGGACCATCAAGGACTAATGCGCCCTGCAGGTCCCCAGCGGTGCTCTCCTTCTTTCCAGGGAAGCTTGCCCAAGGGAGATTTTTATTTGGTTTATTTTGGTTTTGTTTGTATGACTTTTGTTTGTAAATGGATGCCTCAAGGATCACACTGAGGGCCTTCTTTTTCTAAATCCCCAAATAAACACTAACTATATAAATAAAGCTTGCTCTAGCAGATGTCTGGGGACTTAACATAGCTCCATCTCTGCTTCTTTAATGAGTCATATGATGATTTCACAGTATCTCAAAAGCCGTTCTGTGTTGCTGCCAAAGTCATTGACAAAAAATAGATTAACACTTAGCCCATAATATTTTCTACATTTTACATATTTTCTACTTTTATAGGAGTGTGCAATTGGGAAACAGGAAAGACTTAAAATATTTGCATTATGTTATCCTTTTTAAAAGAACATAGGAAAATTAAATATACCACGGTTTTATAAACACATAGAAAATGAATCATTACGGTTTTCTGGGATTAGAATAAAGCTAAGTACTTTAAACTGAAAGACTAAAAATTGAATTTAAAGTAGGGAGAGAAAAAGCTAACTCTAAAAGATACTACAGAACGTTATTTATGTTTTGAAATGACTACAAACTTAGTGTAAGTCATGTTCATTGTTTATAACTTTCCCATTTTAAAATATACTCTGAAAAATATTAAACATTAAAATATTAAAACTATTTTAAGGTACACTCCAGGAACATTTTCCAAACTTTTGTGTTACACTTTAATTTTTCCAGAACCTTCTACTTAGCTTGGAATGTGTTTAATTTTTTCATAACTATGCTTCTCACTTTGCTCAATTCTAAGTGTGTCCTCATTTCTATTTTCCAAAATTTCTTCTCTGGATATTCTTATACTAGTTCTGACACTGGCACCTGTACCCTTCAAATTGTTCTAAGTTGTTTATTTTTTAAATACTTCACTTTTATCACCGCCTTTTGGGTCACTGGAAAAGCAGTAAAACTTCAATCCTAAATTAGGCAGGTTTTGTGGGAGGAAATTCACAGACTATGTGTTTAGCTGCTACAAAAGAATCACACATCTGCAACCCAGTTCATTTTAAGCACATCTTGTTGCAGAGGACCCAGGGATGTAGGCACTTTCCAGCTCTAGTTCAAGCTGGTATTTTGTCACAAAAGCAATGTTGTTCATAATTGCTCAATTCCAGTGAATTAACCAATTAAAGCAATAACAAAATAATGAGGTTGAAAGTAAATCCTCCAAGTTATATATGGCTCTGCCTTTGGGTCCAAAACATCTGAACCATTCCAGCAAACAAGGTTTCTATGAAGGGACTTCCCGCCCTCTCGTATCGTGCTGAAGCAGCGTGGAATAGTGAGAAAAGACACTGGCATGGAGATATTCTGGTATCTTCATGATTTATATACCATTCAGGGGTCAGCTCCACTGACCAATGTGAGTAGGGCAGAATCCCAGATACTCTGTGAACAATCACGTCAGAAAGGGAGCCCAAGTCCTCCCATCAAGCTTCTTTGCTCAAATGTGAATAAGACTTCAGCTAAGATTTGTAGCTGCATGGGGTGGCACCTGTGGCTCAGTGAGTAGGACGTCGGCCCCATATACCGAGTGTGGTGGGTTCAAACCTGGCCCCAGCCAAACTATAACAACCAAAAAAAATAGCCGGACATTGTGGCAGGTGCCTAGTCCCAGCTACTCGGGAGGCTGATGCAAGAGAATCACCTAAGCTCAAGAGTTGGAGACTGCTGTGAGCTATGAAGCCACAGCACTCTACCGAGGGGGACAAAATGAGACTCTGGCTCTAAAAACAAACAACAAAAAAAAGATTTGCAGCTGCCTGCAAAGAGATGAGAAGGCAAGGAATTGATTAATGTGAAAGTCAAGGCTGAAAATAAGGGTCAAAGAGCCAGAAAAAAATTTCCACTCGTAAGAAGACCTAATCACATAGAGAGGGGATAAAAAGAAAAAAAGACTGACTCACATCCAGAACCAGTTAGACTAGTGATGACAACGATAATTCAGTGGCTGGGGTGAGATAAGGTTGCCAGGAGAGATCCTTGTTTCCATGAGAGAACAGGAAGGAAGAAGCACCCAACTGACAGGAGCACAGGGATAGTACAGTTTGGTTTCTCTATCTTGGGCCTAGACAGCAAGTATAGAGATTTCCTCCTAACTAGCAGGAAAATGAGATTAAAAGATAGTGATGAGGTAGTGAATGCAGTACTGACACTACTACCTTCCACATGTGAGGTCACCTGAAACTGAGTCAGACACCAGCAGTGGGAAACGTGACAACAGTGACCCATCTTCTCAGGCCTTCAAGTCCCTCATATATATATAAAAATAAGGGTGGTGTCACTTCGCTCAAGGTGGAGGGATTGCTTGAGCTCAGGAGTTCAAGATCAGCCTGAGCAAGAGTGAGACCCCATCTCTACAGAAAATAGAAAAACTAGCTGGATGTGGTGGTGGGCACCTGTAGTGCCAGCTACTTAGGAAGCTGAGGCAAGACATTTGCTTGAGGCCAAGAGTTTCTGTGAGCTAAGACACCACGCTACCCAAGGCAACAGAGTGAGACAGGAAGGAAGGAAGGAAGGGGCAAGCAATTAACAACTTTAAGCAGGTCTAGTTTGAATTTCTTCCTTCCTTCTATTTTATCAACAAGAATGACAATTAAGCCCAACTCTCCCAGACCCTCATCCACAAACTTGTAAAGAAAAAATTTCTGAGATCTTTGGTGCACCTACCATGTGTTAGCCCTGGTTGTGATCTAAGCAAAAAAATATGAATTCATACTTTTAAAAAAGAGAAGAAATTGAAAAGAAGAATTCCACACTTCCCAGTTGCAATTTTCTCAATTCCCCAAATACCAACCACTCTGTAAACAAGCAAAGGCCGCAATTGAAAGGAGAGGAAGCAAATTAGGCGATGTCACTCTCTGCATCTGTGTTTTAGGGTTTGGGTCCACAACCGAACACAACGATGCCCAACGAGGTAGTGGCTGGCTTAAAAACCAGAAAACGATTTGCAAGTATGTTGGTTCAACAACAGGAGAGACTTTACTGTTCATGACAGAGACCCTTGATTTTGTTTTTTGTTTGTTTGTTTGTTTGTTTGTTTGTTTTTTATTGAATCATAGCTGTGTACAATAATTCAATCATGGGGTACAGAGTACGGGCTTCAGATACAATCAGAGATATTTTCATCAACCTGATTGTGATAACATTCAACAGAATTTCTCATTACTTTGTGAGAACAATTTTGATCCATACTAGAGGTGTCCAAATGTTTTTCTTTCTGCTGCACATTGTAACTTTGTAAGAATAAGAGTTGTTTTGGGCCACCCACTAAATGCCCAAATTCTAATTAAAAGTGGTTGGCAAAAAAAAAAAAAAGAGAGAGAGAGAGAAAGAGAGAGAAAAGGTCCTTGCATACTTTTTGTGATATCAAACACCAAAGAGAAGCAAAAAAAAGTTTTTGCAAAATCAGCATGTGACCAGGCGGTCACAGGTGGATATTACTGATGGCCCTATATCTTACTAACCATTTGTGTATCTTGCTTAATTCTTTGCACACTACTTAGCACCGCCAACCATCCATTTGCTTGTTATCTATTTCCCCATGACATAAATACAAATAACACAGTCTGCTTTGCTCCTGTTGTATCCTCTTAACCTTGAAGATTCCTTGGAACAGGAATCTGTTAAATCCCAAGTTAATAACTGTGGAATATTGAATAAAGGAATAAGCGACTGTCCAATGTATTGGCCTCACATCAGAAAAAGAGCACGGTGTTATGTAATAAATTGAGAAAATTTAACATGGGGAACTAATTTGCAAAGGTTCAGACAAGAGATGGTAAGATAACTGAGACATCATCAGTAGACTAAGGTGATCCTACAAGAACTGGGGAGAACAATCTAGGGCTTGCTCCCTGAACAACCTAGGACGTGCTCCCTGAATTCAGCTTCTGGGGTCACCCAGAAACATCTAGGAAGAAATGGGCTAGATGGTGGAAGCTGGAACAACAGAGGAGACATTGTCAATGAGGAAGGTGCTGCCTGAAGCAGTGGGGGCTTCTTCCCTCCTTTTGCTCTCCAGTTTCTACCATTTCCTATCACTTGAATCGAACAGCAATTTTTTTGGCAAGGGAATCTGGAAATATGGCATGATCGTTAATTGCAGATATCAACTTGACTAGACTAAATAAAACCTAGAGTGAGGGCATGTGCAGAAGAGAAGATTGTGTGAGTCTGAAGGACCCAGGTGAGTGGGGAAGATTTACCCTCAGTGTGGGTGGGGACCACCCAGTCAGCTGGGGGCCTGTTAGAACAAAAACAGAGAAAAGACTAGTTTATCTCTCCAGAAATTGGGATACAATTTTCTTCTTCCGTCTTGAGCGTTAGAAATTCTGAGTCACTGGATGTTAAAATCCAAAATTCATACCAGCAAATCCCTTGGTTCTGAGGCATTCAGCCTTGGAATGAGAGTTGTGCCATGGTCTTCCCTAGCTCTGAGGCCTTTTAGTTTTTGAGACACCATATTCCACGGGGGCTATCCGAATTTATATTCCTATCTACATTGTGGAAGAGTTAGCTTTTCTCCATATCCTCAGAAATACCTGTTACTTTTTGTCTTTTTTGAGACTAGCTATCATAACTGGGGTAGGATGATATCTTACGTGTGGTTTTGACCTTAAGTGATGAACATTTTTCCAGATATCTGTTGGGCATTTCTGTGTCTTTTTTGGGAGTTTCGTAGTTCTACCCTACTGTTCAATGGGATTATTTGTGGTATTTTTATTATTGAATTGTTGGTGTTCTTTGTATATTCTGCATATTTGTCCCATGTCAGATGAAAAACTTGCTGATATGTTCTCTCATTCAACAGGTTGTGTCTTACTTTGTTAAATATTGCCTTTGCTGTGCTGAAGCTTTTTTCATTTACTACAGCCTCATTTGTTTATTTTTTTGATTTCCTATACTTTTGAAGTTTTTGTTTTTTTTGTAGAGACAGAGTCTCACTTTATCGCCCTTGGTAGAGTGCCATGGCATCACACAGCTCACAGCAACCTCCAGTTCCTGGGCTTAGGTGATTCTCTTGCCTCAGCCTCCCGAGTAGCTGGGACTACAGGTGCCTGCCACAACGCCTGGCTAGTTTTGTGTTTTGCAGTTCGGCGAGGCTGGGTTTGAACCCGCCACCTTCGGTATATGGGGCCGGCACCCTACTCAATGAGCCACAGGCTCTGCCCAAAACTACAAAGTATTTGGAAAAAAAAAAGAAAATCTTCAGGCTGTAGGGCTAAGCAAAGAGTTCTTAGACTTGACACAAAAAGCATGATTTATAAAGGGAAAAATTGGTAGATTGCCCCTGCAGTCCCAGCTGCTAGGGAGGCTGAGGTGAGAGGATCACTTGAGCCCAGGAATTCAAGGCTGCAATGATTCCACCATTACACTCCAGCCTGGGCAACGGAGCAAGACCTTGTCTCAATTAAAAAAAAAAAAAAAGAAAGAAAAAGGAAAAAAATGACAAATTGGACTTAATAAAAATTAAAAACTTTGCTGTGTTAAAAGGATGAAAAGACAAGCTATGTAGTGGAAAAAATATTTACAAACCACATATCTGACAAAGGATTAGTATCTTGAATATATAAAGAACTCTCAAAACTCAACTGCAGACTAACTAATTATAATATGCATAAAAGATACAAAGAAATATTTTATGGAACAGCATATCTGGATGGCAAATTGGAAATATTCAACATCATTACTCATGAAAATGCATATAGATGATAGGATGTCATCCCACATGCATCAGAATGGCTAAAATAAAAAAATAGTGACAATAGCAAATATTGGAGAACATGCAGAGAAGTTGTATCACTTATATATTGCAGGTAGAAATAAAAAATACATAGCCATTATGGAAAACACTTTGGCAATTTCTTCAAAAACTATTCAACAACCACATGACTCAGTAATTGCACTCCTGAGAAATGGAAACTTATTTTTACAAAAATCCTATACACAAATGTTATAGCAGTTTTTTTTTTTTTTTTGTAGAGACCGGGTCGCACTTTATCACCCTTGGTGGAGTGCCATGGTGTCATACAGCTGACAGCTACCTCCAACTCCTGGGCTTAAGGCGATTCTGTTGCCTCAGCCTCCTGAGTAGCTGGGACTACAGGTGCCCGCCACCTATTTTTCTGTTTTGCAGTTCGGCGGAGGCCAGGTTTGAACCTGCCACCTTCGGCATATGGGGCTGGGGCCCTACTATTTTTCTGTTTTGCAGTTCGGCGGAGGCCAGGTTTGAACCTGCCACCTTCGGCATATGGGGCTGGGGCCCTACTCGATGAGCCACAGGTGCCTCCCTATAGCAGTTTTATATTTGTAATAGCCAAGAACTAGGAAACAGCTCAGATGACTTTAACAGTGGTTGAACAAGGCCGGGAGTGGCGGCTCACGCCTGTAATCTCAGTATTTTGGGAGGCTGAGGCAGGTGGATTGCCTAAGCTCAGGAGACCAGCCAGAGCAAGAGGGAGACCCCATACTAAAAAATAGCTGAGCCTGAGTGTTTGAGGTTGCTGTGAGCTGTGATGCCATGGCAGTCTACCAAGGTTAACAAAGTGAGACTTGTCTCAAAAAAATAAACAAAAAACAATGGTTAAAAAAAACCTCTGTTGGCTCGGCGCCTGTGGCTCAACGGGCTAGGGCGCCAGCCACATACACCTGAGTTGGCGGGTTCAAATCCAGCCCGGACCCACCAAACAACAATGACAGCTGCAACCAAAAAATGGCCGTGCGTTGTGGCGGGTGCCTGTAATCCCAGCTACTCGGAGGCAGAGTAAGGAGACTCGCTTGAGCCCAGGAATTGGAGGTTGCTGTGAGCTGTGATGTCACGGCACTGTATCCAGGGTGACGGCTTGAGGCTCTGACTCAAAAAAAAAAAAAAAAAAAAAAACCTCTGTTACATCCTGCCATGGAATACTACTCAGCAACAAAAGGAACTAATTAATGATACAATGACCTGGATGAAATCTCCAAAGAATTGTGCTGAGTGAAAAAAAGCCAACTCAGATAAGTATATACTATCTGAGTTACATTTATTTATTTATTTTTTGAGACAGAGTTTTACTTTGTCGCCCTCGGTAGAGTGCCGTGTATCACAGCTCACAGCAACCTCCAACTCCTGAGCTTAGCCGATTCTCTTACCTCAGCCTCCTGAGCAGCTGGGACTACAGACGCCTGCCACAGTGCCCGGCTATTTTTTGTTACAGTTTGCTGGGGCCAGGTTTGAACCCGCCACCCTTGGTATATGGGGCCGGCGCCCTACTCACCTTGAACTCCTGGGCTCCTACTCGAGCCAGAGGCACCGCCCGAGTTACATTTATTTATTTATTTTGAGACAGAGCCTCCAGCTGTCGCCATGTGTAGAGTGCCATGGTGTCACAGTTCACAGCAACCTCCAACTCCTGTGCTCAAGCGATTCTCCTGCCTCAGCCTCCCAAGTAGTTGGGATTACAGGCGCCCACCACAACGCTCAGCCATTTTTTGGTTGCAGCCAAATGTTGTTTGGCGGGCCCAGGCTGGATTCGAACCCAGGCGTATGTGGCTGGCGCCTTAACTGCTTGAGCCACAGGTGCTGAGCCACAGTTACATTTAAATAACATGTTGAAATGACAAAAATTGCAGAAATGGAGAACAGATTGGTGGTTGCCAGGGTTAAGGAGGAGATGGACCAAGTACAGTTGAGAAGTGGTTGTGATGACATGCTAAAGGGTGACACAAGAGGTGCCCGTGGTGATGAAATGTTCTACACTTCATATCAATGTCAATGTGCTTTCCTGGTCGTGTTACCATATGGAATAAAGGTTTGCAAGATTTTACTATCAGGGGAAACTTAATAAAGGGATCTCACCTCAACAGAATCTAAAAATATTCAAAATAAAAAGTTTAATTTTAAAGAAGCAACAAAATGATAAATTTAGGGCTGTGGGGTGAGGAAGAAGTGGGGTAGACTAGGGAAGAGGACAGAGGCAAATGAAAGGGACAGTGTTCTGGTTCTTGGGTGGGGTGCTGGATTTAGAGATATTTGTTAGATTACTAACAAATAAATAAGTAATAAATAAAAGAGGTCCATTCATGAAACAAGGATGACAGAATATCAGCAACTAAGGATGAAGATTAAACCACTTTTGTGCACTTGAGGTCTGTTAGAGAAAAATAACAAACTGGCTCAGCTCTTTTTGAAAACCAGACTTTGGATTGCTTTCTTACAAAAACCTGAGGCTTTTTCTGCTCCAAACTAGCAAAGAACACAAGCTATCGTTAAGAGAGAGATTTCAGGCACCCATTTTTAGTGTTAGGAGGAATCCCGAAGTTGTTAGAGTCCTAATGAAATCTGCTCTGTTGCCAGTAGAAGTCATTTATAGTTCGTTCACTTAGCAGAAGGGTGAGCGGGATTGTGAGCCAAGCTCCATGCCAGGCACAAGAAGTTGAAGATACCTCCAAGGAAGTACAAGTTAGTAGTAAGTGGTAGTAGATTCTATAGGAAATGAGTAAAATTATTTTTAAAAGCAAGTCACAAATGACATGTCTTACTCATTGTTTAACAGAGAAGGATGAGCAATCCCTTCAAATACTAAATTATTGTAATTCCTATGGTATGCCATAATCTAAGGCAGCACTGGAAAAGAGCATTGTACAAATCACCTGACAAATTACATGTCAGATGGGCTGGAGACCCTTGGAAATAGGAAAAGGAAAATTGATCCCTGGGCTGTTGCTATGGTCCAGGTGGAAGAGGTACAGTGGTCACAGGGGAGATTAAAGGGGAAGGGATCCCAGCAGTGCTATGATGGAGTCAAGATGGAGTTATTGTGAAAATAGCGAAGCTTAAGCTTCAGCCTATCCCATCACTTAAACTCCTTGTTCCAAGGGTCTTGGAGCGGTCACAGCACCATGTTCACTTGGTCAGTATTTTTAATAAAATTTGCAAAAGAAAGATATTTTAACCGAAATTAGTTAAGAATGTTATCTCTTTCCACTCCGAGTTTTCCTCTGGTATTTCCTCTCAGGTCAGGTGGTATAGGGGTGGCCATGGGTGTTTTTGAGAGAGAGCAAAGGGGAGATAAGATGATATATGTTGAGCGTGGATTTCACTTGAGAGGAGTGATGTTATTTCCAGGATTCTGGGGTAAGCGCAGCTTCTAGTATCAAGGCCAAGTCACCTGGCATGGAGATGTAAAAACATAGGGCCAGAGGGGACTGGATATGAATAAGTCCTACAGTGCCAGCATTGTAAATAACTGGGCAGTGGAGGTTTAAAACATAAACAGTCAAAGCTAGCAGAATTACCCAATAATTAGCCACATAAAAATGGAGGATTGTGCTGCCTGTAGCACAGTAGTTATGGCGCTGGCCACATGCACTGAGGCTGGTGGGTTTGATCCCAGCCCAGGCCAGCTAAACAACAATGACAACTGCAACAACAACAACAACAAAAATAGCTGGGCGTTGTGGCTGGTGCCTGTAGTCCCAGCTACTTGGGAGGCTGAGGCAAGAGAATTGCTTAAGCCCAAGAATTGGAGGTTGCTGTGAGCTGTGACGCCACCGCACTCTAACCAAGGGTGACGTAGTGAGACTCTGTCTCAAAATAAATAAATAAATAAATAAATAAATAAAATAAATAACAAGGTTTCAGGCTCAGCATCCATAACTCAGTGGTTAGGGTGATGGCTCTGTCTCAAAAAACAAAAAGAAAGATAGAAAGAAAAAGAAGAAAGAAAGAAAGAGAAAAAAAAAGAAATAAAAAGATTTCGATCACAAAAAAGATTGACTCATTTTCCTATTCTCTCTATAAAAACAACTTTCAAAAACATTGTATATGAAGAGGTGATCAAAGAATAGGCAGCCCAAAATATAGAAAGTAAAAGCATGTAGAGTGTATTGGCTATTGATGAAAAGCAAAGTATGCTATTTTTCTGTATTGTCTGTATTTTTTCCTAAAATACAAGTACCTTTAATAGAGGTGAGATGAGCACTCAGGGCTGACTTGATTCTTCCTAATCTATCCTATCTGAGAGCCAACAGACAATCCCACCAGAGAGGTTTGAGCTGGAGGAAATGTGGTGATGCATTTTGAAGTAGGCTACAGAGTCCAGGAAGTCCACGTGTATCACCTGCTCACTCCTCAGGGAACCCTGAGCTCCACGGATGGGGCTTTAGGGAGATAATGGAGAAGTGTCCTTGGAAGGGAAGTTGCTAAAAATAACCGATTTAGGGGTGGAGAGGCCACCTTCTCATATTTATCTGTTCCTGTGTTCTGTTCAACAAGTTGAGAAATTCTTCTGACCCTGAAAATAAAAATGTTACCTGCTTAGCTAGTAGGATTTCCACAAACCGTTGGTAGTACTATCATTCTAAGGCCATTGAGCAATATGTGTCAAACACCTTGAAAATGCACATATTCCTTATCTTCAGCAATTCTATTCCTAGGAATTAAATCTAACACCATAATCTGACAAGTGCAAACACATGTGGGTACGATGATATTTACTTATTTATTATTTTTATTTTATTTTATTTTATTTTTTGAGACAGAGTCTCACTATGTTGCCCTCGGTAAAAGTGCTGTGGCATCACAGCTCACAAAAACCTCAAACTCTTGGACTTAAGCCATTCTCTTGCCTCAGCCTCCCAAGTAGCTGGGACTACAGGCACCTGCCACAACACCTGGCTATTTTTTTTGTTGTAGTTGTCATTGTTGTTTAGCAGGCCTGGACTGGGTTCAAACCCGCCAGCCCCAGTGTATGGGGCCGGCGCCCTAACCACTGAACTATGGGTGCTGAGCCTACAATGATATTTGTAACAATATTTCTTCACCATATGGAAAAATTGAAAGCAACAGAATAATAAGGACTTATTTAGATCAGTTATGGTATAACTCTACAATGGAAACAATGCATATTTAAAATAATTACATGGATGTACATTTATGATCACAGAAAGATATTTGTAAGATTCTCAAGTGAAAAAGCAGGTTCAGGTATGATTTCATGCATATAAATACATATATATATTTGCACAGAAAAAGGTGGGAAAGCAATAAATGCCAAAGTATTAATAGTTACTCTGTGTAGATGGTGGGATTATGGGAATATTTATCTTCTACATACTTTTTGATTGATGCTAGATTTTATTATTAAGTATTACGAAAACACTGAAGGTTATAAAGTTAGCTAGTTGACTATTAGGTGCTAGCTACTTGCACATCTGTATCATAGTGTCATGGACTTTTGCACAATAGGGCTGGACTTAGAAAAGCAATTTTTTCATTCTAAAAAAAGGTACAACAATCTACAAATTTTAAAAGCTGGCAAATAGCAAAAATATCGGAAAATCAAGGGCAGGAGTAGTGGCTCATACCTGTAATCCTAGTAGTCTAGGAGGCTGAGGCAGGTGGATGGCTTGAACTAGGGAGTTTGAGACCATCCTGAGCAAGAGAGAGACCCCATCTCTACTAAAAATAGAAAAACTAGGTGGGCATTGTGGCAGGCACCTGTGGTCCCAGCTCCTCAAGAGGCTGAGGCAAGAGGATCTCTTGAACCCAAGAATTTGAGGTTTCTGTGAGCTATGATGACACCATGGCACCCTACCCAGAGCAGCAGAGTGAGATGCTGTCTCAATTCCCCCCAAACAAACCTATATTTTTACTAGTTAACATCCTGACATGCCTCCCAAATACTTCTTTTTTTTTGCAGTTTTTGGCCGGGGCTGGGTTTGAACCCACCACCTCCAGTATATGGGGCCGGCACCCTCCTCCTTGAGCTACATGTGCCGCCCCCAAATACTTTATACTTTCTAGCTGGATGCTCTTTCTCATACTTTCTTGTACTTTCTAGCTGGATGCTCTTCAATAACCTGTTCATAAGACCATGATTCCATAATGCCATTTTCTATAGAAAGACTAGAACGAGAATTTAGTCTTTACATGTAATAGGTGAAAATTTTGTTTTGGAGTGGCGCCTGTGGCTCAAGTAGTGCGCCGGGCCCCATGTGCCAGAGGTGGTGGGTTCAAACCCAGCCCCAGCCAAAACTGCAAAAAAAGAAAATTTTGTTTTGAAAAATATTTGTATGATTTTTTAATCAGCTTCACAACACATTATGTACTGGTAATGTCATGTAATTGTTTTAAATTGTCAGATTTGGAAAAATGTCTATAAAATCTCTTATATATGAGTTGTGATATTTCAGGAAATTTCGTGTTCCAGCGATGCATCTTAAATATTCTTAGACTTGATGACACTCATTAACCAATTTGTTATCCATGTCATCACTGCAGTGGCATGATGTCACTATTTCAGCCGAGAGCAGCAAGAATTTTAAGTATTTTTCTGAAGTGTTTATGTCATCTATGATTCCTCATTTTTGGATCATCAAACAATCCAAAAGCCTGTTCATTGCTTCCATTAGACATTTATCTTTTCTTTGAATAAACTATTGCTTCTAGAGTCACTCGAAATTTGTTGTGACCATTTGCTTATTGATGTAAGAAACATTTCTATTGATTTTAATTGCTTACTTTATCTCATTAATTCTACAAAATACAGATACGTATTTTTTCTTTCAATTCCCTTCTTTGTTGTTGCCTTTTTCTTTTTGAGACAGAGCCTCATTCTGTTGCCCAAGATAGTGCTGTGGCATAAGCCTAGTTCACAGCAACCTCAAGCTCCTGGGTTCAAGTAATCCTCTTGCCTCAGCCTCCAGAGTACCTGGGACTATAGGTTCCTTACACAATGCTAGGCTAATTTTTTCTATTTTTAGTAGAGATGGGGTCTCCCCCTCTTGTTCAGGTTGCTCTCAAACTCCTGAACTCAAGCCATTCTCCTGTCTTAGCCTCCCAGAGTGCTAGGATTACAGGTGTGAACCACAGTGCCCACCCCCCCGTGTTATATTTATCCATAAAATGTACCACCACCTGAGACTACTAAATTTTGTTTATCATCTGCATCCCTCCTCCAGAATGTAAGCTCCATGAGGTATGGATCTTTTTTTGGTCCACTGCTATGTCTCAGTGCTTCAATAGTGCTGTACACAAAGTGGCTTTATTCTTATCTGCACGGTGGTATCTGCCATCAACTTTCTGTAGCCCCCACCATCAGACTCCAGTATGACCATCTGAGAAACAGCAGTGACAATGCAACTATGAACAGCCAATTTCCCCAAAAGAGAAGAGCAAAGGTGAACCAGTGACAGAATTTTCTAGCATTTGAGTGACTTGTTTTTATAAAAAAGCAGTCTTCTTGTGAAGTGAATCACCGGGGAACTTGATCACTGAGCTATAAACCTCCTGCACCTCCTCTTCCAGTCCCAAAAGATGTAATCCAAGGTCATTGTGGTATTAATAGGAAATTGCCAAATCATATAATTTCTCTTCCCAGTTCAAGAGAAAAAAATACAAAGAAAAGGACAAAGAAGAAAAGGAAGACATTTGAACTGTTTGTTCTTATTTATCTTTTCTTCATCTCCTTTTTCTTTCTCCTTTGATCTGAAAATAAAATGAATCAGAAAATATTAATAATACAGAAAAACAAGAAAACAGGCTGTTATTAGAGTACCCCACTTAGAGAAGTGTTAGTATACTGGTGTGACAAATGAGCTTAGAGGCAGGGAAGGAAATAATATAAGCATATATATTACTTGTAAATATGCAATGTTTTAAAATGACAACATAACAAAACAATTATTAAAAAAGCTTAAAAAGACAATTTAAAGAATTTTTTTTTCTTTTTTTCTTTTGAGACAGAGTCTCACTATGTTGCCCTTGGTAGAGTGCCCTGGTGTCACAGCTCACAGCAACCTCCAACTCTTGGGCTTAAGTTATTCTCTTGCCTCAGCCTCCTTTTTTTTCTTTTTGGATGTAGTTGTCATTGTTGTTGGCAGGCCTGGGCTGGGTTTGAACCTACCAGCTCCGGTGTATGTGGCTGGCGCCCTAGCTGCTGAGCTACAGGCACCGAGCCTAAAAGAAATTATTAATTGCGCCACCGTGAGAGAAAAGCGACCATCTGGGTGTGTTCTCTTCCAATCTTTTCTCAGATGCATGCATTTTTACATGCTGTATATGTATCTTCTGATTTTCTTCTCATTTTACCTCATATCAAATAAATCTTCCCTGTGGCAAATTTGTCTTCATGCTTATAATTTTCAAGATGCACAATATTCTATCCTGGGGCAACAAACTATTTTGTTTAGCCATTTATCTTTACTAGGGTATTTATGTTGCTTACGAGTTTTCATTCTTAAAATGTTATGATGAACTTTTAGTGCATATAATATTTTTCTCCCTAATATTTAACCATCTTCCTAGGATAAATTCCTAGAAGTGGGAAAATGGAGTCAAAAGTGATGGCTATTTTATGGTTCTTGAGAGTTACAATAAAATTGCTTTCCAAGGGTGGCACCTGTGGCTCAGTGAGTAGGGTGCCGGCCCCACATACCGAGGGTGGCAGGTTCGAATCTGGCGCCAGCCAAACTGCAACAACAACAAAATAGCCGGGCGTTGTGGTGGGCACCCGTAGTCCCAGCTACTTGGGAGGCTGAGGCAATAGAATCTTCTAAGCCCAAGAGCTGGAGGTTGCTGTGAGCTGTGATGCCACCGCACTCTACCGAGGGCGACAAAGTGAGACTGTCTCTGAAAAAAAAAAAATTAATTTCCAATTTACAATAAAGCCAGTGAAATATGCAAGTACTAATTTCACCACATTTTTGTCAGCATTTGATACTACAACCTGCTATTTTGCTAATTTGTTTAATAATATTTTTAAAAGATTCTCATTTTAATATGTATTTTCCTATATCTATTTTTCCTTATTTCCTCTGTTGGGAAATGCTGGTTCATGTCACTTGTGCAATTTACCTTTGAGGGCTTGTCTCAATAGTTTTCCCATTCCTTTCCATGGGTGTATGTCTAACAGAGATTTTAACCCTTTCTCATATGCACTGTATTTTCCCAGTCTATTTGTTTTAAGTTTCTGGTTACACTGTCATTAAAACAATTTGGCACTTTTATATAGTTCAGAGCTTACCAATGTCATTTCTCCTATCACATGTAACCTTAGAAAATCCTCTCCTTGTCTTCTCCCCAGGACCTTAATAAGGATTCAGTTATGCTTCATCCCCTCTTTTTATTTCTGGATCTAACTATTTAATCCATTTACTTTGATGGTTCTTCAAAGTTACCTATGATACATAGGTCAAATTGTTCTCTTCCCTAAATGCTAATTAGCTAACCAAGACTCCTTTGAGGAAACCCTTGCATAACATAAGCCTATATGAAGAGTTCTTATGTCTCGGGACACAGTTGCAGGCTCCGTGTGGAGATATCAGGAAGGTGCAGCCTTGAAGGGCTTAGAATGTGGTTTGGCTCAGTGAAAGCAGAAAAGTGGACGTAGCCAGACTGAAGCAAGGGAGTCCATCTAAATGTCCCCACGGTGATTTTTACCCTGACTTTTCCATGCACAAACAGTAATGGGGAATGGAATCACTTCTGAAAATTATGACCACTTGCCCCAGAGGTTTTCCTATATTGTTAGAGTCCTTTCTCGAGAAAGAGGAGTCACACCTGACCTACTGAAGTACATTTACTGAGCACTTGTGTATGGAGCACTGTGCTAGATGCTTTGTGTGTACCTGGGTGGGATGCAAAAGTAATAGTCCCCTAGCAGTCATGAAATCTGCTGAATAATGAAATAAAAGGGAGCCGAGTTGCATTCCCCGCAAACAACGCAGCGGAGAGACGACTTGTTGAGAGAAAGGGCTGTGCCCACCATCTGCCGTCCTCCCCTGCTCTCAGTTGGCCTAAGCTCCTGCTCACACAGGCCAGAACCTCCACTTGCTTTTCTGCAGCCAGCCAGGCCCCTAAGTTCGCTCAAGCTGCTCTCAAAGCTTTGACAGAGTAGGTCTGACGTCCGGAGGGAGGGTCAGGCGAGCGGGACTAGGCATCTGAGATGCCCGTCCCCCAGGCCACCGCGGCCCGGGCGAACCTGAAGGCTTAAGTGACCACACTTTGCGGACGGCACCTCTGCCCTTCTGCTCCGGTTGCCACCCGCCCACCCCGATTTGCGGCTGTCTTACTTTGCTGATGTTCACCGCATGCGGACCACAACCTGTAACCACTGGCTTTTTCTTTGCTGGGACCATTTACAATTCTCTTGACTTCCATCTTTCCACTGATAGGCCAGTGTAGAGGAACGTGCGGTACCGCCACTCGCTCCCCAGTCTGGCATCAGGGTGGCAGCCGCCGCGCTTCTTAACCCGTGGGAAGGGCCCCTGCTACTTTAATCTTGAAAGAAGATCTGGTCCATTTAATCCTACCTAGCGAGGCTGGACCAGACCCCTGCACTTGTCATTAGCGACGTCCCACGTGGCACGTTCGCTCTCAGGGAAGCCTGTCACCGTTCCTGTCAGGGACAGCCTCCCGCTGTCCACCCTCCACTCAGGGAATTCACCCTTGGGGCCGCCCAGCCTTGCTTCCTCCCATAGGCCGGCGGGACCGGGAAATCGAAGGGCAGGTGCTCCCCGCAAAAAAGCCCTGAGGCTTTCGGGTGCCCCAGTCCACAGTCCTCGGCCCTGGCCTGCGCCTCCAAGGCGACTGACGGACTCGGATCAAGTCCCCAGAGACTGTGACCCCCGCGCCGGGGACGAGGGGGTGGCGGTACGGCGTGGCTGATGAGCACGAAGACGCCGTGGAGGGGCCGGGAAAACACCCACCAGCCCCTCGCCGCCCACTCGCGTTTCTCGACCCGAGTTCCGAGGGCGACCGAGGACCCCGAGGCCGCGGAGCCGCTCCTGACCCCCACCCGCCCCGGCGCTGCTCCCCCGAGTTTCGGAGCCGCCACGTGACTTCCAAGCAGCGCCGGGCCGCAGCCGACGGCCGCGACAGAGGTGGGATTCGGGACCCCGAGGTGCGGCGAGAGGGCGGGAAAGGAGGAAACGAGGCGGGGGTGGGAGAAGGAGGAGGCGGGGCAGACTGGGGACGGGAAGCACGGCGGGCTGGGACGGGGGTGGGGACACCGCGGGCGCGCGGTGCCGGGAGCGGCTGGAAGCGGAGCGGGAAGCCCGACGGGCGGGGCCGGCCGGCGGCGGCAGGTGCGGGGCGCGGGGATGCGGGCGCGGGGACAGCGCCGCTAGGCAGAGGGGCCGGCGGCCGCTCCCCTGCGAGGCCCGCGGCGGGGCGGGCCGGCCGGAGGAGCGCCCGGCATGTCGCAAGGGCTCCCGGCCGCCTGCAGCGCCCTTCAGAGGAGCGCCGCGACGCCAGGGAACCAGCCGCGGCCACAGGTAGGAGGCTAAGGGACCGCGGGCCGGGGATGGCACGAGGAGGCGGGCGCGGGGTTCCGCGGCAGGGACCGTGAGGCGCGGCGGTGGGGCGGTCCGGGGACCCCGGCGCACGCAGTGGCTCCTACGCCCCGGAGGGCGGAGAAACCCGAGGGCGCCGCGCGGCCCAGGCTCCCCGGCACGTGGGCGCCGCTCTGGCCTGGGGCCCGCCGCATCCCTGCGCAGTGGCCCTTCCCAGCCGCTCCAGGAGGGGACCAGAGCGCAGAGAGGGACAGTTCCGCCCTCAGCCACTCCCAGCATCCACCCTCCTCTGGCTGCCGCCGGACTGGGGAACGGAGGACCGGCAGCCTGGGGGTGTGAGGGGGGGGCCCACGGTGAGCAGACTCCACCCCCAGCGCTGGTGGAAACCCCTCGCCCTGGTCCAGCCAGTCCTCTGCTCTGGCCTTGGCAACATGTACAACCGCGTTCTCAGTCATTGGGTACCGCTGGAGTGTCCCACAGAACTGAGCTTGGGCCTCAGCTTTACCGCACTCCTCTCAGAGCCTCAGTTTCCCTGTCTGTGAAATGAATGTAATAACATCAACCTCTCAGGATTTTTGAGGACTACGCACGATATGGTTAATAATATATGAATACCTAAAATCTGTGTTTCTCTGTCTTGATTAAATGTTTCTGCTGGGTTGGTGGATGTGACCATCCCTCATAAGTGGTGAGGACAATGTAGGTGGACTTATCAGCTCCCAGAGGGCAGTATCCAGACTACTTTCTTTTTCTTTTTTTTTTATTTATTTTTTTGCAGTTTTTGGTCGGGGCCGAGTTTGAACCGGCCACCTCCCTACTCCTTTGAGCCACAGGCACTGCCCCAGACTACTTTCTTGTGCGAAAAGAAGTGATTTTGATTATGGCGGAAAAAAGATGCATGATATGGTGAAAAGCACTATGGGGATTCAATTAAAAAATAGCAACCTCAACAAAGGGCATACTGTGGGCTGGGAGCTTTGGGACAAAATCTCCCCAAATCTGTGGCAACCCAAGCATCAGGCTGTTAGCATGAAGGCTGCAGAGATCTCTGACCCTTTGTGTAGGGCTTGTATCCCTGTGCCTGGCACACGGTAGGTGCCTAGTTAATATACACTGAAAGAATGAATGAATCGCACTTAAAATAAATGAGACTTTAAATCATTTACCCAAGAACATATTGACACTCATGACCAAAACCAGGTCTCAAGCTAAGCTTCTGTCATTGCTATCACGTATTTCCCCTGCCATGTTCCGGTTATATTTATCAAGACTTCTCTACCTCTGGAAGACTGCATTTTACATCTGTCTCTGTTCCCTTCGGCTTTGTCTCCAGGCTACTTGTGTTTGTTATTTATGTTATTCTTTTCCTTTTAAACACTTGTAATTCTTGCATATGCTGAAAATTCTTACCTGCAGACACTTGGGGAGATGATCTGTGTCTTTCTGTTTTGGGGTGTAAGATCGGATCAAATGAGAAGTGAAAATACTCTTTTGGTTATCAATATTTGCTTTCTACTACTCTTAATAACTGAGTAGCTTTCTGGGTTTGTACCTCACTAACCTCTTGGCTCTGAAACTTTTTAAGGGTAGTATTTTTTTTTCCTTGGTGTCTTTGCTTCCAGATTTTGGAAAGCAAATACTTCTCTACCTTTCTTTCTTTCTTTTTTTTTTTTGTAGAGACAGAGTCTCACTTTATCACCCTCGGTAGAGTGCTGTGGCGTCACACAGCTCACAGCAACCGCCAACTCCTGGGCTTAGGCGATTCTCTTGCCTCAGCCTCCCGAGTAGCTGGGACTATAGGTGCCCGCCACAACGCCCGGCTATTTTTCTGTTTTGCAGTTTGGCCGAGGCTGGGTTTGAACCTGCCACTTTCTGTATATGGGGCCAGTGCCCTACTTGATGAGCCGCAGGTGCTGCCCACTTCTGTACCTTTCTATGTTTCCTATAACTGAATGAAATGTTTTTACCTTGGGAGATGTGTTTTTCTGCCAGCCTGTTTCGTGATCACTCTTAAAGGATTTGACTAAGTGTGGCTAAATCTCATGTGTAGCTAAGAACTTTCAAGATACATCATAATTTTGCTTTCTGATTCACTCTGATCTCTGAAACAAAATGCCAGTTTAGCATTGTTCAAATAAGTACAATGTCAGTGGGGGTTGAGGTCATTTTATGTGTTAGTAGTTATGTGGTTGCAGTCAGTTATAAGTGTAATCATGATTTGCACGCAGTATCAATAATACCTGTTTTGTGTGTAAGGGCTGTCCCAGAGAGCAGGTGTCCCCTGGTTTTCCCAGTCCCTGATGAACAACACTGACAGCACAACTCCTCCAGGCATACGCCCTGTGGGGTAGAGGTTTATGAACGTTGGTTTGGAGACCAACAGACCTGAGTTCCACTTCCTACTGGCCGCGATACCTGGAGCAAGTTCCTTAACCTGAGTTTCTTATTCCTCATCTTTTAAATGGTGGTCACGGGGATGAACGGCTAAGCAGAGCCGCAGCAAGTATTTCTGGACCAGGGGCTGTTGTAGGCCGGCTGGGATAGCAGCGAGCGCTGCTGCAGACGGCGCATAACGTGGTGCCCCTCAGCAAGCCGTGCTGAGTGAAGAGAGAAGGGGCCTCGACATCACACCTCCCCAAATGTTTTCCCCCAGAGCCCCGAGGATGATGACAGGAAGGTCCGGAGGAGAGAAAAAAACCGAGTTGCTGCTCAGAGAAGTCGGAAGAAGCAAACCCAGAAGGCTGACAAACTCCATGAGGTGAGGCTGTGGTGGGGCCAGACCACCTCAGAGCCGCTGGGAAGGCCCATCCTCTGCTCTTACAGAGGTGTGGGGAGATGACATCACTGGCCACGTTATCACAGATTCAGCCACACTCATATCTAATCCTGCCAGGTCATTTCAACCCAGTGCTCTGATTCTTTGCTCATAGATATCTTCATTTCTCATACTCAAGTTTTTTCTGTTCCAAAACAAAACAAAGCCTCGTCTTGATCTTGATTCCTTTGTAGGTTCTCATTCCATTCCTTCCCTTCCTTCACTTCTCTGCTTCTTGGAAAGAATGGCGTACACCTGCTGCCTCTGTGACCTCAGTTGCTGCTCATTCTCCGATCCTTTGTGATTTCATTTCTGCTCCCCCTCCCCACCCAGTGCAAGTGCCTGTGCACACAGACACAACACCTGTTGAGAATGCGCGCACACAGTGAGCGTGTGTGCAGAAGCTGCCCCCCCCACCCCCGGTGACTCCAGTGCCCTGGCACTACCCTATGGGGCCTGTCTGGTCTCATCATCCTTGGCCTGGCTGGAACATCTGGCATCTTTGACCTATCCCCTCTTTTTTTTTTTTTTTAAATACATGTATTTTATTATTCTTCATTACATTATTTCCCCCCCCACCCGTCCGTGATAAGACAGAATTGATTTACAGAAAAGAATACAGAAAACACCAAAGCTCCTGGTAGTGGGAGAGATT
>CAUYRH010020833.1:0-16814 GCA_963574655.1 Perodicticus potto | reverse complement strand
TCTCAAAGTGGTTTTGATTTGCATTTCTCTGATGATTAAGGATGATGAGCATTTTTTCATGTGTCTGTAGGCTGTGCACCTATCTTCTTTGGAGAAGTTTCTTTTCAAATCCCTTGCCCACCCTGAGATGGGATCACTTGTTCTTTTCTTGCTAAAACATCTGAGTTCTGTGTGTGTTCTGGTCATTAAACCTTTGTCCAAGGCATAACCTGCAAATTTGTTCGCCCATTCTGAGGGTTGTTTACTTGCTATACTTACTGTGTTCTTGGCTGTGCAGAAGCTTTTTAGTTTGATCAGGTCCCAGTAGTGTATTTTTGATGCTGCTTCAATTGCCTGGGGAGTCCTCCTCATAAAATATTCACCCAGGCCAATTCCTTCAAGAGTTTTCCCTGAACTTTCTTCTAGTTCTTTTATAGTTTCATGTCTTAAATTTAAATCTTTAATCCAGTGAGAATCTATCTTAGTTAATGGGGAAGGTGTGGGTCCAGTTTCACTCTTCTACAGGTTGCCAGCCAGTTCACCCAGCACCATTTGTTAAATAGGGAGTCTCTTCCCCACTGAATGTTTTTAATTGGCTTGTCAAAGATCAAATAACAGCAAATAGCTGGGTTCATCTCTTGGTTCTCTATTCTGTTCCATACATCTACCTCTCTGTTTTTTATGGCAGTACTATGCTATTTTGATCACTATCGATTTATAGTACAGTCTCAGGTCTGGTAGCGTGATTCCTCCTGCTCTGTTTTTATTTGTGAGTAATGTCTTGGCTATTCAAGGTTTTTTCTGATTCCATATAAAAAGAAGTATTATTTTCTCAAGGTCATTAAAATATGACAATGGAGCTTTACTAGGAATTGCATTGAAATTGTATATTGCTTTGGGTAGTATGGACATTTTAACAATGTTGATTCTCCCCAACCATGAGCATGGTGCTTTTCCATTTGTTGACATGTTCAGCTATTTCTTTTCTTAGAGTTTCATAGTTCTCTTTATAAAGATCTTTCACATCCTTTGTTAGATAAACCCCCAAATATTTCATCTTCTTTGGTACTACTGTGAAAGGGATAGAGTCCTTGACTATTTTTTTGGATTAACTATTATTGGTATATATAAAGGCTACAGATTTATGGGTGTTGATTTTGTAGTCTGAGACGCATCTGTATTCTTTAATCACTTCTAAAAGTTTTGTAGTAGAATCCCCCTGGTGTTTTCCAGATATACAATCATATCATCGGTGAAAAGTGAAAGTTTAATCTCTTCTGATCCTATGTGGATACCCTTGATCACCTTTTCTTCCCTAATTGCAATGGCTGAAACTTCCATTACAATGTTGAAGAACAATGGAGACAATGGACAACCTGGTCTGGTTCCTGATCTAAGTGGAAATGCTTTCAATTTAACTCCATTCAATACAATATTGGCTGTGGATTTGCTGTAGATAGCCTCTATTAGTTTAAGAAATGTCCCGTGTATTCCAATTTTCTTAAGTGTTCTGATCATGAAGGGATGCTGGATATTATCAAAAGCTTTTTCTGCATCAATTGAGAGAATCATATGGTCTTTATTTTTTATTTTATGTGCTGAATTACATTTATGGATTTATGTATATTGAAGCAGACTTGAGATCCTGGGATAAAGCCCGCTTGGTCGTGGTGTATAATTTTTTTGATGTGTTGTTGCATTCTGTTTGTTAGGATCTTATTGAATATTTTTGCGTCAATATTCTTTAGTGATATTGTTCTGTAGTTTTCCTTTCTTGTTGGGTCTTTTGCTGGTTTAGGGATCAAGGTGATATTTGCTTCATAGAATGCATTGGGTAGTATTCCATCTTTTTCCATATTTTGGAAACGGTTGAGTAATATAGGTACTAGTTCCCCTTTAAAGGTTTGGTAGAATTCTGACGTGAAATCATCTGGTCCCGGGCTTTTCTCTTTAGGGAGATTTTGTATAGTTGATGCTATTTCAGAACTTGATATTGGCCTGTTCAACATTTCCACTTCATTCTGGGTAAGTTTAGGAAGGTGGCATGCATCCAAATATTGGTCAATTTCCTTCAGATTTTCATATTTCTGACAGTAAAGGTCTTGTAATGTTCGTTAAGGATTTTTTGAATTTCTAAGGGGTCTTTTGTTATTTCGTTTTTACCATTTCTGAGTGATGAAATTAGAGATTTTACTCTTTTTTTTTCCTGATTAGGTTAGCCAAAGGTTTATCTATTTTATTGACCCGTTCGAAGAACCAACTTTTTGATTCATTGATCTGTTGTATAATTCTTTTGTTTTCTCTCTTTTTTTGAGACAGAGCCTCAAGCTGTCACCCTGGATAGAGTGCCATGGCATTACAGCTCACAGCAACCTCCAATTCCTGGGCTCAAGAGAGTCTCTTGCCTCCACCTCCCAAGTAGCTGGGACTACAGGCGCCCACCACAACGCCCGGCCATTTTTTTGGTTGCAGCCGTCATTGTTGTTTGGCGGGCCCGGGCTGGATTCGAACCCGCCAGCTCAGGTGTACGTGGCTGGCGCCTTCCGCCAGCTCAGGTGTACGTGGCTGGCGCCTTAGCCCGCTGAGCCACAGGCGCCGAGCCTATTTATTTATTTATTTTTTTTGAGACAGAGCCTCAAGCTGTCACCCTGGATAGAATGCGGTGGCATCACAGCTCACAGCAACCTCCAGTTCCTGGGCTCTAGCGAGTCTCCTGCCTCTGCCTCCCAAGCTGCCTCCCAAGTAGCTGGGACTACAGGCGCCCGCCACAATGCCCAGCCATTTTTTGGTTGCAGCCGTCATTGTTGTTTGGCGGCCTGGGCTGGATTCGAACCCGTCAGCTCAGGTGTACGTGGCTGGCACCTTAGCTGGTTGAGCCACAGGCGCCGAGCCAATAGTTGTAACTTTAAATTGCACATGAACTTTATGTCTACACTGTATTATATTCATTACTTAATTTATTTTCCTCACAGCAGTATTCAAGGTAGGACTTACCCTCAATTTTACAGGGTTTGGTGAGATTCCAGTTTAAGGGAGTGACAGTAAGTGAGAAAGACTTGACTGAAAGCAGGGCGGGGGCTCAGTCCGGCTTTCTGATTCCAGAGTGCATGTCCTCTTTGATGCTTTAGTGGCGACTAATGGGCAGACCTCAGAGCTCCGAACACCTGCTGCTGCTGCCTCCTTGGAGTCTCCTGGATGGCTGTGGTTACAGGAGAGCTTTATTCTTCATTGTAGTACAGTTTTTACACCTAGCCTTTGTCTTTGCCAGAAGCATTCCTCTGGCCAGGTGGAGGTTCATTACTTTAGAGAAAGTAATCAGAGCTGAAAAACCATCTACATTTGGTGAATATGAAGTATTTAATAAGACCAGACGAGGAGATTAGGGACAGAGACAATTGAAGTGATTTGTGGACAGAGGAAATTTGTGGCATTCTAAGCCAGAGGGCATCTTTAGTGCACAGGCTTTTTTTTAACTTAAGCTGCATGTTGGAGTTGTAAAACTAGAGGTATGGCACTTATGCTAAAATCTGTGCATCAAATAAGACATTGTTTCTACTTTAGATGGCAAAGTTGAAAATCTGATTCCTTTTTAGTCCTTAGCTTTCACAAATAATGCAGTACATTGTAGGAATAGTGGGAATGTTATTTGGAAATTTACCTAAACTCTCTGTGGACTTCCCCTTCCTTCCAGCCACTCCCCTGTCATCTTTGGTTGCACTTTTTTGAATTCAACTCTGATCCCATGGAATTGGGTGGGGTGGTGAGAAGTGTCATTTACTCAGGTGCTTGGGATATTCCAGTGTATAGAACAATACCCCTGCCCTCCTACCCGCTTGAGGCTCAATTGTACATGACTTTTCTTGGGTCTGGGATTTAGCCACCTTTAGATATAAAGGCATCTTTCTCAAGAAGCTGGGAGGGATGACTGGGAAACTGTCACCCCAAGCCCCACATTTCATTGACTTTTTGTCATTGGTAAGTTGAAGTTTCACAGAGGAGAGAAAATTGCCATATTCTTTTTTTTTTTTTTAACAAGTGAACAGTTTATTAAGAATTAAACAAAGGTATGATGTGATACAGTACAAGCAAGAAAATTGCCATATTCTTAAAAAAAAAAGAAAGAAAAAGTGTTCAGATTGATTGAAGGGAGAAGTAGGGATTGTTGGTTTGTACCTTGATGAAAAGTGGAAGAGGAAGGGCAGGAGCTTCTGCTGCCTAAGTTCTTTGGCCAGGACAATATCTTCTTCGTGCTCTGTTGAGTCTGGAATCTCTCTTTGGCTCCCAGCTCAGTGTCTGTCACAGGAGTCTAGGTGTGTTGTGTGAGAACGAAATCCAGCAGAGGAGTCTGCCTGCATTAGGTGTTTGTTTGACTGCATATCCCGTGAAGGATTCGGTCTGGTTAACTCTGGGAGCAGAGGAATAGCACTGCCAAGTGGTTAACTAATAGCTTTTATTGATTTTTCATTACTCTTTATGATAAATATGTAAAGGGGAAGTGAAACTTCAGTTGGTCCCAGCCTTGTCCTCTCTCCTTCCTTGCCTCTTTTCTGTTGCCCATGTAAGTCTAGAGGGGGTTTGGGTCCTAGGAGGCCTTCTCCATACTTGTGTTGGAAGCTTGGGAAGAGAGGAGGAGCACAGCCATCAGGGGAGTGCACAGCTCCAGAGTGCTCACTCCTAGCACCTGCAGTCTCCCAAGTACAGCAAACTTTAACATGGGCTATCCCCAGCCTGCAAAAAGTCAGCTTACAAAGGCTCCTGGGAATACTGCCCCTCCGTCTGCCCCCTCCTCTCCCGCCTTTACCACCAAGCTGCCTGTGGTGATGGAGCTTTGGGCTGTGGACAGAAAAGGGACAGGAGTGGGAAAGTGGCCCCTGATGCTGAGGGCGACAGCAGTGATGGCAGCAGCAGACCCTCGGAGACTGTTGTCTATGCCAGGCTCTGTCCTGACATCTATGTGTTTCTGTGTGTTCACTCCTCACACAGCCGGTCAGGGTGGGTACTGTTATGTTCCTTGCTTTGCATATGAGGAAGCCGAGCACAGGGGGCTGAGGAAAGTGTTGTAGTCAGGATTCAGACTAAGGCATTGGTTTCAGATGTGTGCTCCCATGGACTAGGTGAGGGTAACTGCCTTGGGCAGACTCCTGTCAGGGTTATCTTCCCTTCCTGGGGGTCACTCCTTCTTTTCTTTATATATGTCTCTTGCCTTACCTATCTGCAGTGCTACTGGAGAGATAGCTAGATAGATGCATTTAGCCTATTAAAGGCATATTCCTTTAAATATTCCTAGTGTATTTCTCAGGAGGCAGAGTCAGGAGGTAATTTTTTTTTTTTTTGAGATAGAGTGCAATGGACTCACCCTAGCTCACAGCAGCCTCAAACTCCTGGGCTCAAGTGATCCTCCAGCCTCAGCCTCCTGAGTGTCTGAGACTATAGGGAGGTGCCACCACACCTGGTTAATTTTTCTGTTTTTTGGATCTCACTTTGCTCAGGCTAGTCGCAAGGGATCCTCTGGCTTCACCTTCCAGAGTGCTAGGATTATAGGCATAAGCACCATGCTGGCCTTAATTCTGTTTTGTTTATCTCTTTGAAGTTTGAGAATTTCTAGAATTTACCTACCTTTGTGGCTATTGTCTCTGGAATGTGTGTATTTTGTAAACAGAGGCTCAAATTGCAGCTCCTCCCTGAGGATCAGTCCCTTGCCTGGGTTGCAAGAAAGGCTACAGTCACCTCCCCTTCTAGGGCTACCCTGAGCCCCATCACCACTGCAGATCATTTATATTTGGTGGGATTGACCTTGGTTCAGGAAAGTTAGGGGTCACCTTCCCATCCCTGGCTGCCCTTAGGCCCATCCACACTGTGAATTAGTTGGGTGTGGTATGATTGTCCTTAGCTGGCCACTCACTGCTCACTAAGAGGTAAAGGTGCTCCCATGAATTGGGCAGCCCTTTCCGGAGGGGCATGTGGTAGGCCATGCCCTTTCCCAATTGTCCAGTAGAGCTTTCTGGACCATCTCTGTCTATACTGGACTTGTAGGTGCCTCCTAGATGCTTTGGGCATTAGCTTGACCGTATTGCTCCAGGGCTCCTAATACTGTATCTGTCATGGCCTGGGAGCCAATCAGAGCCTTATAGTGGTGTTGGCCAGCAAAGTAGCACCCTCATTCTTCCATTTACCTTAAGTATTTCTTTGTCATGTACTGTATGTGAAAGCCGATGTACTGGGGAAAAAGGTCTAGTAGGACTTCTTGCTGCTGGATATGCTTAGGGGGATACAGTTTTTGTTTGAGTTGTAATCTTTTATTTTCCAAGACCTTTGGATCACTTTAATTAGGTCCATTCAAATAGAAATTACTTATACCTCCTCGAAATGAATTAAACATCTTTTGACCTCTGTTTCCTGTTAGATTATTGAGTTGACTCAGTTTAGTAATAATACTTAGAATTATTTCATTAACTGCTTTTACATGCAGTTAATGAAAAGTTCTTTCTGTCCAAGACCAGTGATCCCAGAGAAGTGTGCATCAGCTGAAAGGTATCCCTTATGCTTTAAGCAAATGGTGTGTGGAAATGTGGATTTACCTCCCACCCCCAAATAAGATACTGTAGTACCTGTACTTCTTAGGTTTTTTTTTTTTTTAGAGACAGAGTCTCACTTTGTCATCCTTGGTAGAGGGCCGTGGCTTCACAGCTCACAGCAACCTCCAGCTCCTGGGCTTAGGCCATTCTCTTGTCTCAGCCTCCCAAGTAACTGGGACTATAGGCACCCGCCACAATGCCCAGCTATTTTTTTGTTGCAGTTCAGCCAGGGTCAGGTTTGAACCCGCCACCCTTGGCATATGGGGCCGGCCCCCTACTCACTGAGCCACAGGCACCACCCTGTACTTCTTAGTTTTAAATTGAATTCTTCACAGTAAAGGAATTTTATTGCCATGTAATTCATTCTTTATGAATGTTACGGTTTTTCAGGGAGCCTGATCTCTGACCATTGGTGGGAATGACTGCCTGTCATTTTAACTGCCTGCTTCCCTTTTGTTTCTTTTTACCTGTCTGTCCCCTGCAACACAAGCATATGCAGCCTCAGAGGCACAGATGCTACTGGCTCTGCCTATGAGGCCTCCCAAATCCTGTTGCCTGGGCCTGCTGGTGTGCCATGCAGAAGTAGGTGCTGTCAGTTCTGGCACCTCCTGGCAGGGCCTGGCTGGCCCAGCCTTTGCTCATGCAGTATTCATTTGCACGCCAGGAGCCGTCTGGACCATCTCTGTCTATGCTGCCTCACTCAGCTCCATATGCGGTTGCTTTCCTTTCATACTTGTCTCCAGGCTATTTTTGTAAGCTTTTATGAGGTCCAAGTGCTGAGGCATAGGCAGTAGGCAGGAACATCCAGAATAGCATGTAGATTGTTCCTGATCTTAAAGGAGGTCATTTGGATGAAAAACTTTGCTTGTATTAGGACATGGGAAGGTGGGAAGGGCACTGACTTGTCAGGCATCTGCTTTGTAAATACACTTTAAGGCATGACTCCTCATAATAGTCTTACTTACAAAGTTAGGTTATGATGCACACTTAACAGGTTGGGAAACTTGTTCAGTTAGATGGCTTGGCTGAGCTCTCTCAGCTGGTAAATGATGGAGCTAAATCAGATTAAGGAAATCAAAATGTGTAGTGGTTAAGAGCATGGACTTTGGAACCAGACCATACTATCCTACACCAGTTACTAGAATGTGTGACCTTGGGGATATTCCTTAACTTCCCTGGAGCTCAGTTTCCTCCTCTATGCCACGAATGACATAACTGTCCTGCTTACTTTGTAAGGCTATAAGTATTTAATATCCTGTCAGGCACATGGTATCCTGCAGTGAGCACCCTTAGTGTTAGGAGTGCCATGTTGACTAGTGCTTAGGAAACTTAGATTGGAATACTAAGGCTTTGGGCTTCCTCTCATCCAGGGTTCAGCTTTCAGGGGAGCATATGGGTGCAGGATATACAGTGCTTTAGAAGCAGGTTTCTTTGCAGTATTTCTATGGGTGAGAGTGAACAGTCACATCCAAGGCTGACCCCTCTCCCCTATTCTCTTCCAGTTCCTCTCCCTTCCTCTGCCCGCCTTTCTCATCAATATAGTAGTGCTCACAAGTGCCTGCTTTTTATCTTGTTACTTTCTGCCTGGTGCTTTGCATTTTTTCCTCTTAATTAGCAATTCTTGAAACTTCCTGAAATAACTTATTAATTAACTTTTTGTCTATTGGGCCTTTTCCCCATGTATTGCACTGCACTGGGTATTAGGGTAGGGAACAGGTTCATAGAAGCGTATGACCTTATCTTCTGCTCGCAACAAACCCACCTGCTTCAGAAGATCCAATTCCAATACATGCAAAATTAGGGGGATGAAATACCAAAGTGGCATAGAGAGTATGATTTAGGAGTTTGGGGAAAACAAGGAAGGTTTTCTGCCCCCAAATACAAACTGTCACCTTTGGCCAAGTGCTAGTTTAGATGCATTGTAAGCCTTGCAGGTTAGGTGATACTGTGTGAGCCCTGCCTTACATGTGAGGATGCAAAGACAGAAACATCATGTCCAAGGACATTCAGGACATAAGTGGGAGGAGCCTGGGGCTTGAACCCTAATCTACATTGATTTCTGTGGGCCTACCCGGAGATGTGACTTGAACTGTGTCCCAGGTCAGTGGTAGGACTGTCTAGGTGATTTGAGGGTGTTGTGGTGAACAAGGCTCAGAGCTGAGAGTGAGGATGTATTTGGGGGCAGTGAGGTGGCCAGCTTAGCTGGACTGGAGTGGAGCTCAGTGTTTATGAACAGCTGTGCCAGGTTCTGTCGGGTGATGGGGGATGAGTAAGATGTGTTCCTTGCCCTGTGGAATCTTGCTGTAGCTGGGGAGACAGACACAAATAGATGATTTCAGTGCTGCATGGTAAGAGCTGTGATGAAGGTAAGTATAGGGTGTTGTAGGAGCAGAAGAGAGGGAATCAGGAAATGTTCCCAGAACCTTGAAATGGGAAACTTAGCAGTTGAAGGCAAGGAGAGTTTTCAGGCAGAGGAGCATGGATGAAGGCATAACCATGTGTGCGTTTCTTATTTTTTTTGTACCAATCTTGTACCAGTTCATGGTATAGAGTGGAGTCTACAGGCAACGAGGAATCCAGCAAGGGTGTTTGAACATAGCACCAACGTGGAGGTAATATTATCTCAGGCTAGCAGGAGAGGTGAGAGTCAGCAAAATCAGCTGTGGGAGGAGTAAGCAAATTTTTTTCTGTAAAGAGCTAAAGAAGTTTTAGGTTCTATGAGCTAAGTGGTCTCTTTGATGCATCTCGTCAACTCTCCTATTTTAGTGTAAAAGCAGCTGCAGGTAGTATGGAAACAGATGGGTGTGACTGTTTTTCCAGTAAAGTTATAATAATTATGGTCCCCAAATTTGAATTTCATATAATTTTTGCATGTCACAGAATAGTCTTATTCTGATTTCTTTTTTTCTCAACCATTTTAAAATGTAAAAATGATATTTTGCTTGCAGGTTGGATTTGACCCATGAGTTGTGGTTTGCCCATCCCTGAGCAATTGGTAAGAACTCAGCTGTGACGTGACAAGGAACTGGAACAGAATTGTTGGCAGTAGAGATAGAGGAGGAAGGGACCTGATGCCAGAGACATTTTGGAAAGAGGACACTGATTAGATAGAAGAGATACAAGGAGAGGAAGAGCCCTAGATAACACTAAAGCTTCAGGTTAGGTGCCTTCCCAACCCCCTTTTGGTAAAGCTGGCCTTGTTTTCCACTTGCTATGAATATGACTCGATTGTGGAGAAAAACCCAAGGATAGCTGATGCCTTAGGTGCTCCTTGACTTCTGTCAGCATTGTTAATTGTTCTGGGTGTGTCCCTGAGAGTGTCACTGTGACTGTGGCTTTGCTTCTTCGTCCCCCAGGTGCATTAGATGGCAGGTGGTGCCCACTGTCACTGGGACAGTATGCCCACCATTTGCTGGCCATAGGCAGCTCCTTTTTTTTTTTTTTTTTTTTGGTTGCAGTTTGGCTGGGGCTGGGTTTGAACCCACCACCCTCAACATATGGGGCTGGTGGCCTACTCACTGAGCCACAGGCGCCTCAGCAGCTCCTTTTTTGAGCAACTTTATTTTGGTACAATTTCAACTTTACAGAGAAGTCGCAGGAGCCAGGCTAGGAGGCCCCTCACCTGGTACCTAGATTTGTTCAGTAGATTTTATTGTTTACATTTTGTGCCATTTAATTTATTCTCCCCCCTGCATATTTTTCTGGCCAATTTGAAAGTCAGTGACATTGTGCCCCTTAACCCTAAATAATTCAGTGTGTATTTAATAAGAATAAGGATATTCTCAGGCCACAATCACAGAGAGATCAGCCCCAGGAAACTTAGTGTTGATGCCATACCTTTATCTAATTGTCTTTGAAGCTAGTACAGCTTACCTGCCATGTGTGAATTGTGCTGTGACAGATGTTATATAACAGGTGGTAGGGGCTTGCCTGTCTCTGGGTCCCACACTCCAGGCAGTGGTTCCCCAGCAGCTATGCTGGGGCTTCTCAGTGAGGCAGCAGCCCCCACCCCCACCCTAATTGCATAAAAGGAGAACAGTCCCATGGCTAATGGGTCACTTGTTATCTTGAGCTTCTAAGCTACTAGAGGGTGGAGACTGTGTTTTTCTTTTTTTTAATTTTTGTTTGAGGCAGAGTCTCACTTTGTTGTCCTTGGTAGAGTGCGGTGGTGTTATAGCTCTTGGCAACCTCAAACTCTTGGGCTTAAGTGATTCTCTTGCCTCAGCCTCCCAAGTAGCTCGGCTGTTTTTAAGAGATGGGGATCTCGCTCTTGCTCAGGCTGGTCTCAAAACTCCTGAGCTCAAGCAGTCCACCTGCTTCGATTGTTTTTCTTCATATAGTTCTTGCTAATTCTCTGCACCTCCGTGAGAAGATTCATCTCCTAAATGTAATAGTAGCACCTGAGATCTCAGTTATAGTTACAAACATGTTCTCTCTCCTAGCTTTTCCTCTCTCTACGTCATCTCAGCCTATGGAAGATGATTCTTCTATTAGGGAGGATGTTTTTCTAGACTGCCTTTGGAAAATAAAAAATGGAATTAAATTAGAGTAATTTATTTTAGAAATAAAATCTGAGGAAAAAGGTATCCTACATTTCTGACTTAGGGCCAAAATGGATTTTGCTACTGTTAAAGATTGAGATTGGGAATAGAGAGGTGTCTGATGCATATTCCTTAATTCCTGTGAGTCACTTGCAGAGGTCAGTGGGAACTGTGGGAAGGAATCTGAACATTTTGCACTTGATAGACAGGAGTGGAGGGAAGGTGCTTTCCTTGGTGTGAAGTGGGGTGACTTGCATCTAGCTCGATTCTCTGTGACTTACCTGAATGCGACTGGGGCCCTTCACTGTGTTCAGTTGTTACTGACCTCTCAGGAGCTCATTCTTGTGATCCAGGATATCTGGAGTCCCAGAGTTAAGAGTCTGTGTGCAGGGCCTGGGAGAGGGTGTTTTTGTCATCAGGAGGGTGAAGATGCTAGTTGCCTCTGCACTCCCTGGGTCCCGTTCTAGATGAGAAAGCTTTGATTTTGCTGCAGATTCATGTGGTAGTGCCATGTCAGGTAGAGAGATGTTGGCTATCAACGAGTTTGAAGTGGGATACTGGAGTCTCATTTGAGTATAAAATAGGGCCAGTGTGCTTTGCAATAAGATACATGTACCATTTACTTCCTGATGTTGCCCTGATGTGGACAGATCTTACTGCCCACCATTGGTGCAGAGGACCCCTGGGCAGAGGTGTCAGAAGCTGCCTTGCCAGGACCTGCTCATCCTCCTGTATCTTGTAGTTGGTGGAATCCGTAAGCAAGGAAGACAGACTCAGCAAACATCAACTTAGCAGTGCCAGGGACTTGGAAAGGGAGTAGAGGCCACAGGCTCTGTTCTGAGTTCACAGTTCACTTTGGAAATGAAGATTAATAAAAGAGCAGCTGATGGACACCGGGAAGATAGGGAGGATCAGGTCCTAATGGCACCTAAACTTTCTGCTGCACAAAAGGCAGTTATGTCCCCTCCTCTGCCCAGGCTTCTCTGTCTCTCCCACACTAGGCAGGCCGTGCCTCCGAGCCTTTTGCAGACTTTCCCTCTCCCTGGAACACTCTCCCTACAGCATGGTTGGCGTGGTTACCTCCCTTAGCCCATGCTTGTCTTTGCCTAGATGTCACCTCCTCTGAATTCTCATCCTACCCAGTTGAAAATTTGAGGATGTCTCCTTCCCCCAAGTGCTCGCGATCATTTTACCCTGCTTTCTGTTTTCTGTCTTCACTCTCCCATGCTAGATTGTTTGCTTTTGCTTATTGAGAGGTATCAGAACCTGGGCGCTGGAGCCAAACTGCCTGGGTTAAGTCTCAGCTTCCCCACTTGCTACTGGTGTGACTCTGGGGAAGATTTTTAATCTCCTTGATCTTGGTTTCCTCATTTGTAAGAATGATACCTAATTCATATATATGAGTCTTTATGAGGACTAAATGAATTCATATTTATAAAATGGTTAACTTAACAACTGGCGTGGAATAAGTACTATATAACTGTGTGATAAATATATCTTTTATTATCTGTTTCCTCTCACTAAAATGGGAGTTTTATGAGGTCAGAAACGGCATTTGTCTTGTTCTCTCACAGACCCCTAGAATTTATAACAGGGCCTGCTGCAGAACAGGCCGAGTGCATCAAGTGATCTGGGTGGGTCATCTGGGAAGACGTCAGGGAACCCTGAGGTGCTGGTCAGTGCTGTGGACGGCAGAGGCTACCTGCATCCCCTTTTCAACTCCGAACTTAGTGGCTGTGTAATTTTGGACCAGTGTCTTAATCTCTCTAAGTCTCAGGCTAACGCTTCCCTTTCAGAAGTGTTCACAGAATTAGATGAGATAATGTACAGTAAGTGCTGAGCACCTTGCCGGCCTGATAGCAGATGGTCAATGACCGTTAGTTCCTTTCTTTCTTTATACTCCTGGAAGAAGTGTGTCAGGAACTGGTTCTCGGGGCAGTGAAGGAAGTGTGTTGATGGGAGGGGCAGGGGAAATCCTGAGTCTTGCAGGGTGACAGAAAACAAGGTGTCAGAGATATAGCCATCACAGACCAGCCTGACTGGAGTGATTAATAAGAAGAGCTGTTCATTGGTGGAGTTTGATGCTAAGGTGAGGGTTTGGATTTTTCTTTCTTTTTTGGGGGGGGGCAGGGAGGGGTATAGCTTTATTTTGGTATAATTCCAGAAAAGTATGAGAATAGTCCAAAGTACTCCTGTTTACTTTTCACCTGGAGTCACCAGTGATTTGCATTTTGCCCCATTTACTGTTTCATAGGTTTGTTTTTTTTTTTGGAGACAGAGTCTCAGTATGTTGTCCTTGGTAGAGTGCCGTGGCATCATAGGTCACAGCAACCTCAAACTCTTGGGCTTAAGCGATTCTCTCTTTTTTTTTTGACAGAGCCTCAAGCTGTCACCCTGGAGGGAGTGCTGTGGCATCACAGCTCATAGTAACCTCAAGCAAGTCTCTTGCCTCCGCCTCCCAAGTAGCTGGGATTACAGGCGCCCGCCACAATGCCCGGACATTTTTTGGTTGCAGCCGTCATTGTTGTTTGGCAGGCCCGGGTTGGATTTGAACCCGCCAGCTCAGGTGTACGTGGTTGACACCTTAGCCCGTTGAGCCACAGGCGCCGAGCCTTAAGCGATTCTTTTTGCTCAGCCTCTGAGTAGCTGGGACTACAGGCGCCCACTGCAATGCCCGGCTATTGTTAGAGACGGGGTCTTGCCCTGGCTCAGACTGGTCTTGAACCTATGAGCTCAGGCATTCCACCCACCCCAGCCTCCCAGAGTGCTAGGATTACAGGCTTGAGCCACTGTGCCTGGCCCTGTTTCGTAGTTTTTTGACTTTTGTTTTTCCAGAACCATTTGTGAGTAAGCTAAAGACGTTGTTCCCTGTGATTCCTAATTCCATCAGTGTCTGTTTCCTAGGAATAAGAATATTTTCTTAGGATCTGATAGGGAGCCCTGATATGGGGTTCTTCAGTAAGGAAGTGACACAATGTGGAAGTGCCTGGGGAGGACGGGCCAATAGCCAGGAGTGGTGTCCACCTGAGGGTGATGAGGATCGAGCAGTGATGAGAGATGGAAAAGGGACATGACCCCCAGAGGCATAGACAGGGGGTCTTGGGCAGGTACTGCCTTGGAAGGGTGAGGAGAAGGAGGAGTCCCATGTGCTGCCTTCTGGGGGTGGATAACAGCATGCAGAATCTGAAGAAGCAAATTCAGCTTTAATTTTGTGCTTGGGAAAATGAAACATTTCTTCTCCCTTCTATTTAGATTCCAATCTGTGGAAGGTAAAGTTCCACCAAATCCTACTTGATGGGTGTGGTGTCTCTCCCTGTATTCTTAGAGCAGTGGACTGACATGCTGGTGTCTGTCAAAGGCTTAAGCGGCAGCTATGCAGCTGAATCTGAAGGAGATCTTGTCTGGACGAGAGCAGGTAGAGATGTGCAAGGTCTTGTCCGGACGAGAGCAGGTAGAGATGCGAGATGCACGTGCAGGTCATCTGATGTGGATTCAGGAGACATTAATGACAACAGCAGGCAGCATTAAGGATATTGGGAAGCTCAGGGCCAAAGGCAGCCTAGGGGTGCAGGGAAGACTCACAGGGAACTGGGAGAGGGGAGATAGTGAAGAGAGGGTGGCAGTATCAGTGTCAACAGAGACAGAATCAAGGAGGACCTGCCTGAGCTAGAGGAGACCCAGAGGGCAGGTGCATTCCCAGAGGTTCCTTACCAGCACAAGAGCCCTCTGGTCTGAGGTGCTTTTTGGGCTTTGTTCTTTCCAGACTGGGGGCAGGGATTCAAGAGCTTTAAGGAGCACCCTGTGACTAATGCCGCCCAGGGTGCTAAACATAATCAGACTGTTGAAGGATTTAAAATTCACCTCCCAGCTAGTGAAGTGTTTTTGTGGAAAAGAATACCTCTGGGAGAATTTATCAAAGAAGATATTTTATATTTGAGTTTATACTAATACCTCTTCACTGTTTAAATGTGTCATATGGAAAATTGTACTATTTTTTTTAGCTTTGACAATTCCCAGGCTCTGCGCCTGTAGCACAGTGGTTACGGCACTGGCCACATACACTGGGGCTGGCAGGTTCAAACCTGACCTGGGCCAGCTAAACAACAATGACAACTGCAACAAGAAAATAGCCAGGTGTTGTGGTGAGTGCCTGTAGTCCCAGCTACTTGGGAGACTGAGGCAAGAGAATTGCTTATGCCCAAGAGTTTGAGGTTGCTGTGATGCCACAGTACTCTACTGAGGGCGACATAGTGAGACTCTGTTCCCCCTGCCTCCCCCAAAAAAGAAAATTCCCAGCTATAGGACTTTGGAGTAGTGGATCCTTACGTGTGTGGTAACTACAGGATTGTACTTTGTTTCCACAAAGCGCAGTGAGCATCTTTTATGTCCTAAACACTAGGAATGTAGTAGTGAACCATGGCCTGCTAGAGCCAGCTGGTACCCTGTCATTAAATTTTTAAGGAATTTTGCAAGTTGGTTGTTAAATATAGCCATTATTATAATTAAATAAATTATAGTAAAGACAAAGGTAATAAATACTTAAAACTTGTCACTTACTTATTATTGTAGTGTTATCAGCTCCCCATGCACCATGTCTAGGTGGTAGAGAGAGCATACAATATGTACCATGGCTCATTTCTTCCCACCTGTGTTTGCACCCAGAAACCTCACGTTGGGGCTTAATGTCAACCATGGTGGGAGCATTTACTCCAGGATACCAGCAGACATAAGTCAGGGCTTGGTTTAGTGTTTTGTTTGTTGTCTAAGAGAGTGATAGAGAAAAATGTTAGCATTGCAGTTTATTTTTTATATATTTATTTATTTATTTTTGAGACAGAACCTCAAGCTGTCACCCTGGATAGAGTGCTGTAGCATCACAGCTCACAGCAGCCTCCAATTCCTGGACTCAAGCAAGTCTCTTGCCTCCACCTCCCAAGTAGCTGGGACTACAGGCGCCCGCCATAACGCCCAGCCATTTTTTTTTTTTTTGGTTGCAGCCGTCATTGGTGCTTGGCGGGCCCGGGCTGGATTCGAACCCGCCAGTTCAGGTGTACGTGGCTGGTGCCTTAGCCCGTTGAGCCCCAGGCGCTGAGCCAGCATTGCAGTTTAAAATTAAAGTGTTTTGTGACTTCAGCCATTACATTGTGAATAGCACCCAAAAATTGAGTACGTATTCTTCTGGTGTTTGAAAACTAGTGTCCAATTCAGCAGCAAAGTTGTTCATACCACGTTTGACCTCTATCTTCCTTGTTTGGCTCTTGTTTTCCTCCTTAAAGTAAATGAAAATATCAGCCAGCATTTGCTCATTTGTCAGTTCCATCTATATGTTAGCTATAGATGGAAGAGTTAGATGAGGAAAAAAAAAAAAAAAAAGACCATGAAAGTGTTCTGGGAGAATCAGTTGGCTATGTGGAATTTATAATAAAGAGTATATTTTATTAATATTACATGTACTTTATTATAGCATATTACTAGATTTTTATTACTATTAATATATTGTATATATATATTTTTTTTTTCTTTTTTTTGAGACAGAGCCTCAAGCTGTCACCCTGGAGAGAGTGCTATGGCATCATAGCTCACAGCAACCTCCAATTCCTGGGCTCAAGCGAGTCTCCTGCCTCTGCCTCCCAAGTAGTTGGGACTACAGGCGCCCGCCACAACGCCTGGCCATTTTTTGGTTGCAGCCGTCGTTGTTTGGTGGGCCCGGGCTGGATTC
>CAUYRH010020831.1:0-53040 GCA_963574655.1 Perodicticus potto | reverse complement strand
GGCTGCAACCAAAAAATGGCCGGGCGTTGTGGCGGGTGCCTGTAGTCCCAGCTACTTGGGAGGCAGAGGCAGGAGACTCGCTTGAGCCCAGGAATTGGAGGTTGCTGTGAGCTATGATGCCACAGCACTCTATCCAGGGTGACAGCTTGAGGCTCTGTCTCAAAAAAAAAAAAAGAAATGAAAACAATGTAACCTAAACATTTGTGTCTTCATATTAATCTGAAATTAAAAATAAAAAAACTTGGGCGTCGCCTGTGGCTCAAAGGAGTAGGGTACCAGCCCCATATACTGGAAGTGTTGGGTTCAAACCCAACCCTGGCCAAAAACTACAAAATAAATAAATAAATAAGTAAATAATAATAATAATAAACTTACAAATTGTTTCTTTCTGGAATTTTCCATTTAATATTTTCAGACCAACGTTGACTCCAAGAAACTGAAACCTCAGACAGTGAGGGGCGGGGGCAGGAGCTGCTGTATATCCACACCACAGAATACTACTTAACAATTGAAAGGAAAGACCCTCTAGTCCACACAATAACATGGATAAACCTCAAAAACGTTCTGTCTCAAAGACACACAAGAGTAGAGATCATTTGATTCTATTTATATGATGCTCTAGAAAAGAGAAATCTATTCTGTAGTGACAAAGACCACGGGGTATGGGGACCAGAAATGGGGGTGAGAATTGGCTGGAAGGGGCACAAAGGACCCTTCTGGGTGGAGGCGAATGTTTCATATATTGATTGTGGTGGTGGTTATGCAGATGCAGGCAATTGCCAAAACTTACCCAACTGCAACTTATTTTATTTATTTATTTATTTTGTTTTTGTTAGCTCTCGGTGGAGTGCTGTAGCGTCACAGCTCACAGCAACCTCCAGCTCTTGGGCTTAGGCGATTCTCTTGCCTCAGCCTCCTGAGTAGCTGGGACTACAGGCGCCCGCCACAACACCCGACTATCTTTTTGTTGCAGTTTGGCTGGGGCCGGGTTCCAACCTGTCATCCTCAGTATATGGGGCTGGCACCCTACTCACTGAGCCACAGGGGCCACCCCCAACTGCAACTTATAATGTGTGCATTTTATCATATGTAAATTATACCTCGTTAAAGGTGATTTGTCAAAATAATCACCTACCTTGAGAAGCTTTCATCTTGATTATCTGAGCATAATTCAATGATATGAAATGCCCTTATAGTTTTAAAGGAAAGAGTTTAAAATTGGGTTTTTTTTTAAACCTCAAGATTACCTTTAAACTCTAAAGTTATCAAATAAAATAAAATAGTATAGGACAGGACATGATGGCTCATCCCTGTAATCCAAGAACTCTGGGAGGCTGAGGCAGGAAGATCCCTGGAGCTCAGGAGTTCAATACCAGCCTGAGCAAGAGTGAGACCCCATCTTTAAAACATAGAAAAAATTAGCCAGGCATTGTGGCAGGCACCTGTAGTCAGTCCCAGCTACTCAAAAGGCTGAGGCAGGAGGATCGCTTGAGCCCAGGAGTTGGAGGTTGCTGTGAGCTAGGCAGCAGTTGTCATAAGCCACCGGGGGGAGACCAATCTGTCATTATCTAGTATCCAAGACCCAGCAGTTCCATTGCTAGTTTTGTGTCCCACGATACTCTCACAAGGGTGTTCACTGCAGCATTGTTTATGACAGCGAAAGACTGGAAGTTAGGGGAGACTCTGAATGTCCAAGAGAATGGAAAAAGTGTATATTGTCATACGCATGTGAACATTATATGGCAGGGAGGAAGGGCCTTGTATCCAGAGACACGTCTCAAATTCATAGTGTTCAGAAAGATACATATGTACCACTTGTAAGAATATATGTATAACATTACACATTTTGTATTGATACTCATGGAAGTAATAAAATTATGCAAACAAGAATGGAAATAAGGAATTACCAGTGCAAAAACTACATTATGGGATGTTGTAGTTAGGAAAGGGGACTTTGAAACCAGACAGATCTTGATTTGAATCCTGGGTTGGCTCTTCTCTATTATATGACATTAGCTAAGTCACTCAACTTCTCTGAGCTTTAGTTTTCCTATATTAAAAATAGGGCCAATAAGAGCAGAGAGAGAAAGAATGAGGGAGGGGTGGGGAAAGGAAGAGCAGAGAGAGGGAAGGAGCGAGGGGGGTGGGGTCTTGCTGTGTGATACACCTTTTGGAGGCAAAACACGATCAATCGTAAGAGGGACTTTACCTAACAAATGCAATCAGTGTAACCTGGTTTCTTGTACCCTCAATGAACCCCCAACAATAAAAAAAAAAATAGGGCCAATAATGGTATCATCTTCCTAGGGATTGTGTGAGCATGAAATGAAATGATATGTTAAACACTGGCTAAATCAAGTGTATTTACAATAAGGCTTATGTGGACAGGACACATAAAGAGGTAACAATAAAGCCGCAGTCTCAGGACTCTCTTAAATAAACATTTTTCTAATTAAAAAAGTAACTTGATACCTATGCTCATTATAGAGACCTTGAACACTACCAATATGTATACACACACACACATATACACAGACACACATACATATATATATATATAATATGTATATATCATATTATATATAAATAAAATAACATGACCCCAAATCTCCCTACCCAGGAAAAACAACATTTTTATGACTTTCCTTTCAGTCTCTCTTCTAGCAATATTCATTGACACATACTTAGGGTGTGTGTGCATGTGTGTTTATATCTATGAGAAATATCTTCCCACATAATATTTGTATTCTTGCCTTTTCATTTATCACTCGGGACAGACTCTGTAAGTATCTGAAGCAATTTCTCCTTCTTATTAGCATAACCTTGTTTTTATTCATGTATTGGCCAGAATTCCCATCATCTTGAAGAAAATGTATAGGGATGGTCCTATGACCACCAATGACCAATTAAAAGTAAAATAAGTCTGATGAGTGAACTTTGGGGAAGAAGTTTTGCACCTTGGTAAAAAGCAAGATAGAAATTCTGCCTTTGCCTTAGTTGCACTTTTCCTTCCTCTTTGAGTGAGACTGTGATGCCTGGAGCTGTGGCAGCCATTTTATGTTCATGAGACAACAAGCCTGACAATAGTAAGGAAGATGGAGCAGAAAGACAGAAAGAGCCTGGGTCCTTGATGACACTGCTGTGGTGCCAGGCCAACTCTCAGACCACTGACCTTCAGACTTCTTATTTACAAATAAATGAAAATATCCTCATGATTTAAGGCACCAATGATCTGATTTTCCATCACTTTACTACCATAAGAATTGCAAATGCAGGCTTAATGTAGAATTCTTGGAAATTACAGAAAATTTGAAAGAAGAAAATGAACATCTCCCAGATCTCACTACCTAAAGATAATCACTATTAATATTTTGGTATATATGTGTATATATATATATGTACATATATATATATATTATATATATATATATTTGTTTTGTTTTGTTTTGGCCGGGGCCGGGTTTGAACCTGCCACCCCCAGTATATGGGGCCGGCGCCCTCCTCCTTGAGCCACAGGCGCCACGCAATTTTGCTATGTTTTCTAACCATAGAGAGAATTTGTTTCTGTAAATTACTATTTTTCTTTTTGACTTAGAAATCAAGAGGATTTTCCCATGTTATCAAATAGGCTTTGAAAAGTTTATTTCTAATATCCAGTGCTCGGCCATATTGTCATCACTGAGATGTTTGCTTTTATTTCTGTCGCAAAGATGAAACAAGAGGCTTTCTGTTTGTGTGTGTTTGCACTGTTTCGTTTCCTGCTTCCTTTGTTTCCAACTTTTGCTACGTGGACTTTTTACTGTGCTTGAAAAAAATTCCCTTTCTCTGGCATTGTGGAAGGTAATTCATTCTTCACTGGACTCTGGATTTCAGATTTATAGTTTGATGCTTGTCTCCTTGATCCTTTTGAGAATCTCATATTGCTTAGTCCTGAATTTCAGCTCTTATAGGAGTGTTTGGCTTCCTCTTACCATCTGATGAGGAAATCTCACACATACCAGCTGTTGTTGGCTTATGAGCTGTCAAGTACCAGAAGTTCTTCCTCCGAATTCGAGCGCATTCCAGGCACATCTTGTGGGGGCCAACTCTCCCGACTTTGTCATCTTTTAACACCTATATGCCTGCATACATCTATATGCCTGCGTACATGATACATCAAGGGGAGAAAACTAAAGCAGGAATAGGGGATAGAGATGTGGGTGGGGTAAAAACAGTCATCAGGGAAGGCTTCCCTCAGAAGATGACATTTGAGCAGAGACCGAAGGAAGTGAAGAAGGGAGCAAAGCAGATATTGGAGGAAAGGGGAGATTCTAGGCTGAGCGACTAGCCAGTAAGAAGGTTCAGATGTGGGAGCATTTTCAAAGAAGGGCTAGGAAGCCATTGTGGTCCACAAAAAGTGAGGGAGGGGAATAATGGGCTATGAATAATCAGAGGTGTCATGGACCTAGACTGTGGGGACCCTTGAGAGTCCTTGTCAAGACCTTCATTTTTCCCTTGAGTGAGACAAGAGCCAGGACCATCTTCTGAGCAGAGGAGGGACATAGTATTGTGGCCATGGGCAAGTCACTTCAGCCCTGTGAGCCTCATTTGCCTTGCCTATAAAATAGAGGTGAACGCACATGAGGCAAACACCATCCACAGTAGTAATTGCTGCAGACAAGATCCACTCATGAATGCTAAAATCAGTGGGTAAAAGTTTGTGGGGAAACAGGATACACATAATCTCAAAGTATCACCCCTGAGATACTTATTAATTACAAAAAAGAAACTCAGCAGACGCCTTCTTTTTTTATTTTTTTTATTTTTTTGCAAGGTGAATGAATGTATCAATGAACGAACGCAGACCCCTCCGGGGCAAAGTGAATGAATGCATCAATGAGTGGACACAGTCCATTCATGGAATTGAGGCCCAGGAAATTCACATGAAACTGACCTAGGCATAGGAAGCAGACGCCTTCTTAACCAAGTGATCAAGGTATATGACCTCACCGGTAATATGACTTGTTGACATAATGTGGCCCTTGATCTAGTCCCTGAAGATCCCTTCTATAGTGTTCTGGGCACAAATTAACAACCTCAGTCTAATCATAAGAAAGCACTGGACTAACCTGAATTGAAAGACATTCTACAAAACAGGAGACCACTGCTTATCACAAGAGGCCAAAGTCATGAAAAACAAGGCAGGCCGAGAAACTGTCACAGGTTGGAGGAGGCTAAGAGACAAAATGTCTAAATGCAATATGGGCTTCCGGACTGAATAGTGGGGCAAAAAAAGGACATGAGTGGGAAAACTAATGAAATATGAATAAGGTCTGTGGTTTGGTAATAGTGTTGCACCCATGTTAATTTCCTGAGATTGATACTTGCTTGTAACAGGGTTATGTAAATTGTTAACATTGGGGAAACTGGGTGAAGGGTATATAGGAAGTTTCCATAGTTTCCAAGTTTCCACTGATATTTCTGTAAGCTTTTCGGAAAGTCTGAAATTATTTCAAAATGCAAAATTAAAAATTGGAGTGAACAATAGTTCTTACTGTCTAGGGACGGGATGCATATTAAACACCCATGAAGTTCACAGTACAGCACTGGATACATGTTCTATCAACAACAGCAACAATTGCTGCTAGCTCCCGATTGTCTCTGTTATCAAACCCTTGTTGGCTGAGCACCCAGGAGCTGACTGCTGCCTGGTGGCTTTCCCTACCTCTTGCCATCATTAGTGACTCTTCTGTTTGGGACTGAGTAAACCGGATTCTGCAAATGAGTCCTACAAAACAAAGAGTTTAAATAAAAGCAAACTGTGCCTTCTGGCTGCCTGTATCACTTCCATTACAAAATAGAAACCAGAGGCTCCTGAGTGCAGAATGCAGCAGACTAACAGTCCCGCCCTCTCCAAACCCCGCCCCCCCCAGCAGATGGCATAATTTGTTTGAAGAGGTTTTAGAGGAAAAAGAAGAAAGCGTGCGTGGATTGACCGGCACAACTGTCAATGACAAAGGGCCCACGTTTGGTTTCATCACAATCTCCTGTATGCCAGTGGTCTCCAAGCTTCTGATCAGGCACACACATCAGAAAAGCATTTTAAAACAGTTCCTTTAATATTTATTTATTTCCTTATGCATGATATATTTAGTATGAACATATTCTGTGGATGGTGAAGCATATTCAAGGAAAAATTGTACAGAGGAATAAAGAATACAAAATATATTCAAGGATATAAAAAATGTCTTGACTCTCTAAATTATTATTATTTGAATGTTGATTATCGTTTCTTATTTTTAAGTTTTTGGTTTATTTTTTGTGGTTTAAAATTATTTGGCATGTTGTATATCAGTATTTGATTCTAATGGCTGTCAGAAATGAAAAAGTAACCTCATGAAGCTATGTCTTTTAACTGGAAAAATGGTATCACTTGGCATACTTATTGTTTGAGATCCTTTTCATCTTTCAATCCCATATGCCAATTCTGCAAAAGTTTTTGTTGAAATTTGCCTAGTTATTTCCATTTTTCCCTGAGGTCGCTCTTGCAAACTAATTAAGAAGTGTTGAATTTTTACGCTTTTAGCATATGAATTTAAAATTCACTGACAGACTAGGTTGGAATAATTTTAAATTATATTAGAAAATTTGATTTCCGGGACTTTAAAAATGTCTGCGGATGGGAGCATTTATATTCAGAATTTACCTTATTTTGAATAATGTAAATATATTAAAAATAATCCCTTAACATTTCCACAAATCTGTTTTTAAAATGTTCTCTCCATAGCCCAAATTTCTGTTAAAATGCAATTATTTTCTTTTTAATTTTTCAAGTGTCACCTTTACTTTGAGGGCCCTGAATGAGCGTGTGGGGGACCAAGCCCTTGGACGGAGAGCAATGTTAACTCTGCCTTCTTCCTGGTGTGGGCATTATTCCTGTCACCTTCTCCCAAGGAGTCTCTTTGGCCACTTGTCATTTTCCACTTGGGAAGGGTTGCTTCAATTAAAACTGGAGTGACCATGAAGTCACCATCTGGCCTTCTCCGTGTTGGAGGAGTCAACAAGGCTAAGGGGTTGTATATGCCCACAGTCCACATTCAGTCTCAGGTCGTGGAATCCTGGAATTTCCTTCTAGGGCTGCGTGCGCCTCTTCCCCAAGGCTGTCCTCCCCAGAGCACATGACATCATCTATACGTGCACACCCTACAGTTCATGGGGGAGGTCAAAGGGCCATGACAGAGCTTTGACTCTCAGCTGGCTCTTCTGCAAACACGTGAGTAAGGACCCTTGTGGTGCAGGACAGAGCTGGAGGCAGATATAAAAGGGAGGTGGGTTGTGGGTTGCAATCATTTCAGCAGAACAGGGAGAAAGTCAAGAATTCTAGCTCTGAGCCTGACCCACTAGGTTATTATGAAGGAGGCTAGAAGATGTTTTATGTAGCATATTGCCATTTGGTCATATGGTAACAGGGCCTCCATTTGTACCCTTGCCCTGGGTCTTACAAATTAACAAAGGAGGGCCTATCACCTGCAGGGGTCATTCAGTTGCCTCTCCATGGGCAGCCGCCTCAGAAGATCATTCGATGAGGTTCTGTTGTGAGGTCCCTAAGTAGCTGCTGGCCTTCAACAAGATGATGCACCAGGGTATACGCTCTCCCAATGAGAGGCTATGGTGCTGCCTAATGGAGCCAATGGCGGACTGGCTGTGGATCTGAAAGCCCAGACCTACCAAGTGAGAGGATTCGCTTTGAGAAATTAGAAAAAGAGAAGAGTTCTCAGCTCCTCTCAGATCCTAAATACCTATTTCAAGAGCTGCTCTAATGACTTCCAACTGCCAATATGGAAGGTTTTTCTTTTCTTTTTTTTTTTTTTTTTTGAACAGAAGGGAAATGCAGAGTACTGAGAATGGAGAAGGCACCCAGATCATCCCTAAGTAGCATCTCTTCATTTCAAAGTAGTATAAGGCAATTGACTTCAACGCATCACAGAGGTAAATGAATGAGTTAAAGTGTGTTGCTTCCACCCTCTTGGCATTGGACAATTCCAACTTCTGGAGGTGTCCAACACCCCAAAAGACCCGACTTCTGCCACAGAATCATAGGGGGCACTAGTGCCAACTGTTAAATAGTAGTAATGTCACTAAACCAAACAGGGTCCATTTGTCCATGCACAATAGAAACATAATCCAAAGCACCAGTTTTTTGTAGAGAGAAGAATTTATTGCAAGGTGGCTGAGCAATGAGACAGGAGTCTGGCTCAGCTTTGTCTCTCTGAGTTGGGGGCTGCAGCAGGTTTTATAGGTAGGAGGTAATGAGGTGTGATCTGATTGGATCTTGCCATGAGACAATGCCAGGGGGGTTGATTTTCCTGGATCACGCCATAGGGTGATGCCAGGGCTCAATCTGATTGGATCATGGATCATGCCAAGTGGTGTCTGCTTCTTAATTCTGTCCCCATTCCTTGGCCCAAGCACTTAGGTTCCATCTGTAGTTGTACACTTGGTTCATCTGAGCATGCTCAGCTTATGTAACTTGCAATCTGAGGGTCTATGGGAACTGAAAAACAGCTTACAACTTTTTAACCGAACCAAACTGGCTGGTGCAGTTACAGCAGAGCTTAACATCTTTTTAAAAAATGATTATTTTAAATTAAAATGATACTTAGAAACAGAAATGCTTATATTGTCTTCTTTCATCCCAGTCGCTGATCTGACTTACTTCACCTTGGCAACACCGTTCTAAATCATGAATTCCAATTGGAAATTCCTAAAAAACCTCAGTGGAGACTTTGTGCTACAGCTGATGCCACACAATCAAGATTTCTCAGAAAAAACATAATAAGCACATAGTTGGAAAGAAATATAGAGATTTTCAACTCCTGGTGATGAATATGAGGAAATAGAGGCAGGAGCTCATAGTAGAAAAAGAACTCATTGAGAAGTCAGGAAACTGGAGACCGAGCCTCCAGGTCAGCCCTTGACTTGACTGTGTGATGTGTGATTGCTTCAGTTTCTCCATTTGTAAAATTAGAGGATTAAACTTGATGCTCTCCAAGGTGAAAACTTAGATATGCATCAAAGTAAGGGCTATAAACTCAAATTCTATAGAGGCCAGGTAGTTAAGATAAATGAATAGAGAAGGCCATGTGTGAGACAATAGAGAGTGGTGGAGACTGGGGTGAATAAAAAATAATAATAATAACTATGATTCTGCTCCAGTTAGCTGTTGCCAGTCAGGCAGGAGTATAAGCCTAATGTTAACAGATCTTTCAAGTTTTTCAGCAGGAGTTAGGAATCCAGAAGTTACATAAAATGTCCTTATTATTAATGATGGCATCTAGTTTTTTGAAAACTCTTTTCTGAAACACGGCATTGAAGAAACATCATTCCCTTGAAGCCAGTTTGTGATCCACGGCTTTAAAACACCTACGTGCATGAACTGCATGTTTTGTTTTGTTTTTTTATCGTTGGGGATTCATTGAGGGTACAAAGAACCAGGTTACACTAACTGCAGCATGAACTATATTTTTAATAACATCACTGGGAACATTTGCTGGCAAGGTCTTTATTTTGCCCTGTCCCAATACCCTGTTATATTTACTTCTGTGGAAGATGTTTATTTGCCTGGGAAGTGGCTCCTTAACAGAAACATTTGTTTTAACTGTTTTGGCAAAACCTCTTTGCTGTGAGAAATGAAAAAGAGCAGGCAAGCCTTCTTTCCCCCACAAGAGTTTCTGCAGACCGGCTGAGAAAGGGCTTTGCAGGTTTGTTTATTTCTCTCGTCCTGCAACGGGAAGATGCCTGCCTGTGAGGGTAGGAACCCTGGATATTTACAGCGGAAGTTCCCCTCCTGTGAAGACCAATTCTCCTTCCTTCCTCTTTCCTTCGCCCATCTTTTTTATCAGGTCCTGCTTCTTGGTTGACGTTGCCATATTTTTGAAAGGATATCAGGTTCATTCTTCCCCTCTTTGCTTCATGCAATTTCATGCAAATAATCACTGCCTAGATGAACGTTTCAAAAGCACTATTTTGATTTGATCCCTCAATCTTAACTCTGCCCTCCAAGCATGCCAGAGTCACCCAGAGCCTCAGTTTTTAATATATTTGTACAGAGAAGTACAGGGAAAATGGAATCTAAACAATGGGCTTGATTTTATAAAATAATCAGGCAGAAATTAATTTTTCAAAATAATTGTCTAGAGGTGATTCAGTTTCACATGCTCTTTAAATATGTATTTTTCAGTACACAATGGCTTGAAGGGATGATCTAAATTTCGTGTATATCACAGGCTCTGAATCATAAAAACTCTGGCAGTGAAGCCTTGCCATTTCTTTGCTGCAAAACTCCTTTTTAAAAATGAAATTCTACCTTCCTGGTAAAACCTCCCTTCCTCCTTTTTTCCTCTCTTCCCCACTGCCAAAATCATTTTATCAGTGGAAAAATAAAGGATTGGTTTTTAATAATTGTAGCTTAGACTTAGACGTTGTGACAGGCAGAATTCTAAGATGGTCCGCATGACCTGTATTCTTTGGTGTTAATGATCTATGTAATTCCTTCTGGAGTGTGACCTGCTTCTAGCCAACAGAATTTGGCAAAAGTCATGGCATGGCACCCCCTTTGTTAGATTGTCTTATATGGCAAATGTGAAAGGTTGTCACTTGTTATTATATATATAATCATATAAAATAGAAAAATGATATAGAAAATAATATTTTATTATTTTATAGATACATGATCTTATACATACACACACACTCCACCTTGCTAGCATGTACTAGCATAAGAGAGATTCTAGCCTTGAAGAAGCAAACAGCCATGTTGTGAATCACTTACGTGACAGGTAACTAGAGATGGCAGCTAGGACCTGAGAGTGACTTCCAGCTGATACTATTAAGAAGCTGGGCTCTCAGGCACACAGCCACGAGGACATGAACTGACTGTGCCAACAACCCGATTGAACCTGGAAGTGAGTTCTTCTCTAGCTAAGCCTTCAAGTGAGAAAGCGTCTTGGCCCCACAGCTGGATGGCATTCTGGCTAGACCCAAGCAGAAGACCCAGCAAATCCACACCTGGATACCCAGCCCATGGGATCTGGGCCATAAGTGCGTATTGTTTTAAGCTGCATAGTTTCTGGGAATTGGTTACACAGCAACAGAGCAGTAATACAAAATTCATTTGGAAGTACCTTTGCGAAATTCATCTAATTATAAAATTTTAATACTGAGAAAGACTTTTTGGTCCAACCTCTTTGTTTTACAGATGAGCGATGGAAATCAGAAGTGGGAACAGTCATAGAGCAAGTTAGTGACAAAGCCAGGACCAAGTTCCTCTACACTCTGCCTCTCATGTCAAGCTGTTTCCCTTCAGATAACCACTGGTATCAGCTTTATGTGATTTCCAGAGACCATACAGAGTGAGAGAGAGTTGTGGGTTCATATATATATATATATGTTTATATATATATATAATATGTATTATACATACATGTATGTATATACACATACATATATAATATGTTTATATATAAATATGTATATATATACACATATTTATATATGTATGTGTATATATATATATATATGTGGGATCATATTTACATGTTGTTTTCGTAACTCCTTTTCATTTAGTGATACATCCAAGGAAGATTTTTATAAACACAATACACCCCTATTTCGTTCTTTCTGACTGCTGTGTAGCACTTTTGTATTCTAGTTTATTTAACCAATTCCCTATTGGTTTAACTTGTTTCCAATTTTTGCCATTACATGACTTTGATGAAGATCCTTGTGTATGTTTCCTTATGTCCCGAAAAATGACTATTTTTCTAAGATAGATAAATAGAAGTTAGATTTCTGGGCTGCAGAGTTTGCACATTTAAATGATATGAATATATGTAAATGTAAAGCATAAAAGAACATAAATATACATGAATTTAAAATATATATAAATATATACATAGGTTCTTTTTTTATTTTGGGGGATTCATTGAGGGTACAAGAAACCAGGTTACACTGATTACATATACATTCTTATTGTTGAATTTGCTAAAAAGACGGAACAATTTCTGTATACCCCCATCCTTTACAAGCACAACCATTTTTCTCATAGCTTCACCCAGACTGATTGTTATTCATCTTTTTCATGTTTCCCAATCCTCAGGTACAAAAGAATATCTCCATTGTGTTGTACTTTGACTATTCCTGTTTTTTAATGAGGTTGAACATCTCTTTCTACATTTATTGGCCATTTTTATTGCACAGTTTATCAATTGCATATTCATACTCTTTGTTCATGCTTATACTGGGTTGTTGGTCTTGATTTGCAAGAATTCTTAGTAAATGTATCCTAAACTATTAGCTGTTCCTTGTCTTTTAATTTGGTTTCTGATGTTTTTTGCTATATGAAAATGTTTTAAACCTTTCGTAGTCAAATTTGTCAATAGTTTTCATTATGGATTTTGCTGTTTTGTTTGTTTTATTTTGTTGTGTTTTAGGTATTGTTGTTTGGTCCTGCTCAAAGAAGTCTTCATTGTCTGAGTGTTATAAAAATAATTCCATACTTTTTCCTGGTAACTGTATGTTTTCTGTGTTTTTGCTTATGTGTATTTTTCATTCCACTTGGAATTTGTTTTTATGACTGAAGTGGGGTAAGAATTAACTTTTCTCAGGGAGGCCCAATTGGATTGGATAATCCATGCTTTTCCCAGTTAAGCAAAACAAATTTTCATACATAACGTATTTGTTCCTAGACTCCATGTTCTATTACATTGATTTTTTTTTTTTATCTTGGTAAGCCAGCGAAGTTTCCATTTTAATTATTGTAGCTCCCTTATCTATTTTGCTATCTGATAAGGAAGTTCATTATTTATCTTCACAATGTTCTTGTCAGGTATTTCTTCTTTCAAATGAATTATAGAATCAACTTAGCATATTCAAAAAAATATTTTTAGGCTCTTCCTCGCTACCTCCTTCCCTTCTTTTCTCTTCCTTTCCTGATCAGTTCCATCCAAAAGCCATAAAGGATAATAGGCATCATGGTGGGAGCGGGGGCAGAGATCCAGCACAAAATACCTGAGCCCAAGAGGCAGGAGGTGGCTTCCCTGTAGGACAGGTAGGAGCAAAGCCTGGTATAGGGTGTCAGAGCCCTGGGGGTGTGAAGGGTGGCCTTGCAGGGATGTGCCCAGCACCTGAGACCAATGAGGTAGGCATACCTGTTGGAGAGTGGCAACTCCTGGCCAAGGTGCCAGTGCCTCAACAGGGTGAGCACAGCTTCCAAATGGAGGGAAGCCAGGCAGCCAGGCAGGATGGATCGCAAGAAGAGGGAATGAGCGAAGTAGTATGTAGCTACATCAAGTGTCCAGCTTCCTCACGATTAGAAGAGATAGTTAACTGTGTAAAGCGAGAAAACAAAATGATGCCTATAGTATTGGTTTGGTAGGCATAAGCCAGGGACAGCCTCACGGGTGTGTGATCAGTGTATTCACTCAGGGCCTGGTGCTCGGAAGGGATATGTATGCTGTGCAATCACTGTCTTAAATTCATAATAATTCCATCTTTGAATTTGTGTTTTGTAAGTCAAGTCTGGCTGGAATGCAGGAGTGATGACTGGAATTAAGGCAGCCATCTTGGGCTGCAAAATAGAAGGCCCTTATTGGTAATGGCAGGGCAGCAAAACAGAAGAACCCTGGGAGCCAGATGATCATGGAGCCACCAAACCAGTCTCACTGCCTATCCAGACTTTTAAGTGAGAAAAAAAGAAATGTGTCATATATGAGGGCTGTCTGAAAAGTATCCAGCCATGTACTGTGAAAAATAGTATTAATGGGGTGGCAGCTCTGGTTCAGTGGGCAGGGTGCTGGCCCCATATACCGAGGATGGCGGGTTCAAACCTGGCCCCGGCCAAACTGCAACAAAAAAATAGCCGGCATTGTGGGTGCCTGTAGTCCCAGATACTTGGGAGGCTGAGGCAAGGGAATCACCTAAGCCCAGGAGCTGGAGGTTGCTGTGAGCTGTGTGATGCCACAGCACTCTACCGAGGGCGATAAAATGAAACTCTGTCTCTACAAAAAAATAAAAAATAAAATAAAATAAAAAAATAGCATTAACAATGGTTAGATACTTTCTGGACAGACTTTGAATGTTTGGTCTGTTTTCTGTTGTTTATAACAGAATACACAATACTGGGTAATTTATAAAGAAAAGGAACTTATTTCTTACAGTCCTAGAGGCTGAGAAGTCTGAAGCTAAGGGGCCACATCTGGCAGGGGTCTTTTTGATAGTGGGGACTCTCTGCAGAGTCTCAAGGTGTCACAGGGCATCACATGGGGAGGGGGCTGAGCATGCTAGCTCTGTTCTTTCTTTCTCTTCTTACGCAGCCACAAGTCCCATTCCTGTGATAAGTCGTTCATCCATTAATCCATGAATGGTTTGATCCATTCATGAGGACAGACCTCTGATGACCCAATCACTTCCTAAAGGCCCCACCTCTCAGTACGGCCACAGTGGGGATTAAGTTTCAACATGAGTTTTGGAAAAATGGATGTTCAAACCATAGCAGATAAAAGCCAACTTTTGGAGATGTCTTTCTATGACAGTAGCCAAACTGATACCCAAACAAATAGGGTCACTGAAGACTGAATGATAATTGCACAGAAAAAGGAAGCAATCGTTCAAATTGGGGAGATCATAAAAAAGATCATTTTATGTGATCTTCTGAACAATTCCGCAAGAAGGAAAATTTACATGTTAGTATTTAACTGCTGTTAATGTTGTAGATTGTTAAAAATGCTTACTGAACTGCTATTTTTCCCCCTTTGGGATTTTTTTCACTGTTGGAGAGGGCAGGCCAGGGGATTCAGCTCTACCGAAGGAACCAGGAAAAAAATGCTGTCCAAACCAACTGGGGTTTTGGCAATGAATGCACATTTGTTCACAAGTTGAGCATTTGTTTAGATTCCTCTGTTTTAAAAAATTAAGTGGTTCAGTATTTTAAATTTGTTCCTAAGCCCAGTATAACAAATGACCTTTCTTCTTCTTAGGTCACTGCAAAGAATTTTTTTGTGTTTGTGGCTAATTCTTCAATGGCAGAGGCCCAAATAGGGGACAGGAGGGATGCCTAGGCTTCTTAGGTCAAAAATAAACACAGGAGGAGAAAAGGATCTTGGATTTCCTGTGGCTTGTTCCATTTTCAATCATCCGTGCTGTTATACTTGCTTTTGGGTAGTTTTTGTATACAGAATAAGTGGTACACAAATTCTAGGAAATAATTTTGAATTACGAAAGTTGTTATTTACCAAACCTAGTTTTCCCCTTGAGTTTTAAAGTTTTCTTTTCAAATCTATTGTTCTATGTATGAGAATAGCAGAACAAGAGGGAGTCATTGTTTTTAAGGAAGTCATTGGATAATACTTGGTCCCATTTATAAATTTAGCCTTCAAACATTTCACATTTAAATGCCTTGGAGCATTTTAAGCTGCATGTCTAGATTTTCTTTTCAAGTACTTCAACTGTCCAACATTTCTACTTACTCAAATGAGTACTTATAAATCTAATAAATCACACTTGTATAACAAATCTCAAATTCTCTTAAACGTTCCAGTGATTTCATACCGACTTAGTGAGGTTCCTATTTAAAAACTGCACATTTAAACAATGATTTGGTTTCATTTTAAATTATAATTGACAAGTTTGACCAATATGTTACTCTAATAAGCCTACACCCCTTGAACATGTCTCTTAAAAAAGTATGTACGTGATTAAATGTGAGGTTTGTTTTTTTTTTAATGTAAGGTTTTTTTTAACTAAAAATTATTAATGTAGTGACGTTGACCCAGTCAAATATTCCCACCTTTATTTCTCAATCTTGTCTCCAGTATAATATGCTTACTGATCAAAATTGCTTTGCCGTGTAGGCTATTTCTATAAATAACTTTGAATATTCCTGGAGCTTAAAGATGCTTACCTTGTAGAGAGAGCATCATTTTTTCAGGTAGCTGAAGGTTGCTTCCAACTAGACTTTTTAACCTGGAGTCTATGGATCGAATTCAGGGAGACTGCAAACTTGGGTGGGAAAAAAAGTCTCTTTATTTTGACTGGCCTCTGACCTGAAATTTATCATTCTCTTCGAACGTGAACATAGGCATCAAAGTACAGAAGTTCGAGCAGGACTTGTGACTCTGGCACCAAGAGAAAGAATAGATATTTTATATCACATTATAGGTGTTGCAAATATTTCAAAATATCTTTTATACTCAGTGCTACTTGGAAATTATGGAAGTTATTAGTTCTACTGCTAGATCTTGTTATTTAATGCATTAATAAATGTATGGCGGGTGGCACCTGTGGCTCAGTGAGCAGGGCGCCGGCCCCACATGCTGGAGGTGGTGGGTTCAAATCCAGCCCTGGCCAAAAACTGCAAAATAAATAAATAAATAAATAAATGTATGGCTATATCACAATATTTTAATATTTTTATTGATCATATAACTAAAGTACTATAAATTGGAAATATTTAAAGTATAAATTTCTGTCATTTTTGATAAATTGATACCATATATGTGTCCATGCACACACATACACACACATACACTCCCCCCCCAATACCATGGAACCACGACCAAGATCAAGACTCTGGACCTTTCCATCAACCCCAGCAGTTCCCCAGTGCCCCTCTGTAATGCATTCTCGCCTCCACCCCCAGCCACAGGTGACCATTGATTCACTTTCTGTCACTATAAATTAGTTTGCATTTTCAAGAATTTTACATAAATGGAACCCTGAGTCCTCTTTGGCAGGGAAGGTGGTGGTTTTTTTACCCAGCATAATGATTTCGACATCCATGCACGTCGTGTGTGTATTGATAGTTCTTTCTTTTTTCTTATTGCTGAATAGTAATCCACTGCACAGACATACTAAAATTTACTTATTCATTACCAGCTGATGGGCATTAAGGCCGTTTCCGATTTGGGGCTGTTATAAATAAACTTGCTGTTAACATTCATGCACGAGCCTTTGTATAGATCTGTGTTTTCCTTTCTCTTTGGTGTCAAATGGCTGGGTCAGATGTTAAGGGCATGTTTAACTTTTTAAGAAACTGTCAAACACCTCTGGGGACACAATTATAAGAGGGGCTTTATCTCACAAGTGCAATCAGTATATTCTAATTCTCTGTACCCTCAATGAATCCCCAAATAACATAAATAAATAAATAAATAAGAAACAAAAAGAAAGAAAGAAACCGTCAAGTTGTTTTCCAAAGTGGTCACACCATTTTACATTCCTACCAGCAGTGAGCAAGAGTTCTAGTTATATTACATCCTTGCCAGGACTTGGCCTGCCCAATCTTTTAAATTTTAGCCAATTTAGTGTGTATGTAGTGGTATTTTATTATAGTTTAATTTGCATTTCCCTGATGACTAATGATGTTTCATATTTCTTTCTGTGGCTGTTAGCCATTTCTATATCTTCTTTTCCTTTTTTTTTGTTGTTGTTAAGACAGAGTCTCCAGCTGTCACCCTGGGGTAGAGTGCCATGGTGTCACCTCTCACAGCAACCTCAAACTTCTGGGCTTACGCGATTCTCTTGCCTCAGCCTCCCAAGTAGCTGGGACCACAGGCGCCCGCCACAGTGGCCGGTTATTTTTTTGTTGTTGCAGTTGTCATTGTTGTTTAGCAGGTCCGGGATGGATTCAAATCTGCCAACCTTGGTGTCTGTGGCTGACGCTCTACCCACTGAGCTACGGGTACTGCCCCTTTTCTATATCTTCTTTCTTTAAGTGTCAGTTCAATTCTTTTGCCCAATTAAAAAATTACTTGTCTTCTTACTATTGGAAAAGTTCTTTGTATTTTTTTATAGATTCTTTACATGTTCTTTCTTTTCTTTTTTTTTTTTTTGTAGAGACAGAGTCTCACTTTATCGCCCTTGGTAGTGCTGTGGCATCACACAGCTCACAGCAACCTCCATCTCCTGGGCTTAAGCGATTCTCTTGCCTCAGCCTCCCGAGTAGCCGAGACTACAGGCGCCCGCTACAACGCCCGGCTATTTACATGTTCTTTCTATCTATCAGATAGATATGATGATTTCTAGCAATCTATAGCTTGCCTTTTATTGTCCCAGTTTTGTCTTTGGAGGAACAAAAGTTTTAAATTTTGATGTAGGCAAATTTATCAATGTTTCCTTTCATGGTTTGCACTGTTTTGAATTAAATGTCGTATGTCTTTGGTATCCAGCACACATCTAAATTTTTCTGCAGACTACTGGGTCAGTCCTGGTTTAGGCTTCATTCTTAATAATCTTCCTTTCACTCTCAAAAGTGTCCCACTCTGAAAGACCTCTGATTTTTTTTTTGCAGTTTTTGGCTGGGGTTGGGTTTGAACCTGCCACTTCCGGTGTATGGGGCCAGAACCCTACTCCTTTGAGCCACAGGCGCCGCCCCAAGACCTCTGATCTTAAGGGACTCCTATAGTCTCTTCAGATACTCCCTGTGTCTTGAGGACCACAAAATCCTTCAGAATTTAGAATGATATCTGTTTGGATTCTGGAGATCTCTGATGTCTCTCCGTGCTTGTTTCCAAGATCATTTCCATGCTGAATACCAAGGACCAGTTGGCTCCATTCACCACCAAGGATAATGCATTCAGCTAAAAGCAAGAAGAAAGACAAGTCAAGTGTGTTTATTCCCAACCTGGAAATCTTGTCATTCTATTAGCTTTTTCTCCCCAGGGAATACAAGGTAAAGCAAAAAAGCAACAGATCTTGGAAGGACAGAGAGGCTAAGAAGTGAAGGAGAGAAAGCCAGCCTGCTCCCCAAGCCTGGCTGCAAGAACCTGCTTGGAGCCAGGTCAGTGATCTTCACACTGAATCGACTGGAAAGCTGCTCGTGACCAAAACATCCATCCTGTTGCTCCACTGCTGGATTTCACAGTCAACCAGCATGAGTGTCCTCTTCCTTGGTCTTTCTCTGCTGCCTCCAAACTAGCCTCAAAGGAAGAATGGATCTGGATTACTCTTGATTCCCCATCCTGACAGTCTTCACTGAAGAACAAATCGCAAGGGGGGAGCTTTCAGAGAGAGGAGAAAAGCTTGATCTTATCTTGAGCTCTATTCTGGTTCCTCCCAAGAATGAGCAAATCTGATTGCATGGCCCTTTTGTTGCTTCTTGGAGCACTTTTCAAAATGTGACTCTGCTGGTCTCTCAGTGGAAGATAGGATGCTAATTTTCCTGTTATTTTGATAGAGATGCTGAATAGAATTTGGGAGACACAAATCTTGGTTTTCTTATAAATATTCATGGTGAGAGGTTTAACTTCTATGAAGTTTGAGCATTAAAAAAAATAAATGCATTCTATTGGGAAACTATTTACTAGAGAGGTGTTTGAAGTATGTCTGTATATATTTTCTTGGGTTAGGGAGGATGTGGAATCTTTTGTTCTCTCGCTCTTTTTCTTCCTTTGGTGAAGGGGTATTTGTATCTCATATGTTTGGGATAAACTCCTGCCCCACTCCTACATACACATTATATCACGGACTGCCTCTTTTGTAAGGACCCACAGGGAAACTTCTCTCTTGTATCAGTATCAGGCAAAGCCCTGATTCACCAAGGTAGCTTTGTGTGTTTCGCTTAGAATCGATAATCAGGAACACTAAGAAATACTTCAAAATCTGTGATTTTCAAGCTGGACTCCACGGCATTTGGGGGGTTCCTTCAAGAACCTTTACAAGTACCCACGGGAGAAAGGTATGCGGCATGAGGCTGTGGCTGCGATCTTTTGCCTCCTTTTCCCGGGAGCTTCTGTACATGCTAGATTTTGAACAAAAGAAAGTTTAAAAGCCTGATGTAATCTATCACACTTCCCCCTTTGCATTGGCTGCAAACATACCTTTGCATATCCCAAACATATGAGATACAAAATACCCCTTCACCAAAAGAAGAGAAGCTCAGCATCAAATTCAGTTTTTCATTGCCAAATTTCCAGAAACTTCTAGCTCACTTCTTGCTTGCAAACTTCCCCCTGGATTTTCTTTTCTTTCCTATGCTTCTCCACCACCTATTTTTTGAGTTTTCTTTATTCTGCTGCCATATATATGTTTTTGCATGTTACCCGAAATCCTTTTTGAAAAGAACCAAGGTTTAAATGATGCATAGAAAAGAAATGGAAGTTGTTTTGTTTTTTCTGTAGAGGAAATCTTTGAAAGGAATACGTATAGAAACAAGACATGATTTTGCATGGAGAATACACATATGTGTTTATAGGATATGTATGTACATGTTGGATACATTGGGAAGTTTGTAGTTGTCAAAAGTTAATACGATTTTCTGGCGCTAGATAGAAGATTTACTTGGAAGACTCAGGGGCAAGGAAAATGTATTTTACTCCAGGGTAGGTGTGTCCATGGTCGATACTCCAAAGAATATGCTTGATGGCTTAGCACTTTCAGATTTTCTTTGTGGATTATTTTAAGGATTATTATAAAATGAGGACAAATAAGTAGGAGAAATTGAGGGAAGAGTCAAGAAGTGGGGGCTTCTATGCAGCAGAGCGGCTGAATTTTCCGGGGTCTTACATAAGAACTGGGGACCTTACATCCTATCTCAGCTCCTGTTCATCTGCTGTGACTCTGTAGTCAAGGCCTCATTCTCCCAAAGGTGGGGATTCTGGCCCCGTGCTGTATATTGGAATCGCCTGGGGAACTTTAAAGACTGCCCAGAGATCTGGTTTAATTGGTCTCAGGCGGGGCCCCTGGCAAGGGGATTTTTAAAAGCTCTCCCTGGAGATTCTAATGTGCACCCAGGGTTGGGAATCCCTGCCCTAAGAGAAGAAAAAATAAAATTAATAAGCACCTGCCTCCTGCTTATCCCTCCAGGGGGACTGGGGTGTGGCTGCAATTCATGAGATAATGGGTCAAATTCTGGTAGAGTAAAATGGTTTGAAGGAAACAGATTAACCCTTTGCGTCCCATGGGGTGAACCTTTAGTTAACATTTCATCAATATTTTTAGTCAACATTTTACCCCATGATCCACAGGGAAAAAACATATTTTATATCCCAGCCCAGTATGTATGTATGTATGTATGTATGTACATATATATATATATATATATAAAGACAAGATATATATATACATAAAAAGACAAGATAAAATCCTTAACTTACAGTAGGGTCAAGCCCATAAGATGAAAACATCGTTAAGTCAAAAATGCATTTAATACATACACTTGACCCATCAAACATCATAGCTTAGCCTAACCTACCTTGAACTTGCTTACAACACCACTTACATTAGCCTATGGTAAGGCATCTAACATAAACCTCATTTTATAATAAAGCATTGAATGTCTCGCGGAATTTATTGGCTATTATACTGACAGTGAAAAACAGAATGTATAAGTGCTCAGAGTGAAGTTGCTATTGAATACACTTTTGCACCAATGTAAAGTTGAAAAATCTTAAGTCAGACCATCATAAATCGGGGCTTGTCTGTGTATGTATAAATATATACATATACATGTATATATGGGGATATATACAATTCAATGGATACTTCCTATTCCAGTCTATTCCCTTCTGTTTCTTTAGGGTAAAAAATACTAAGGTTCCTGGGCCAAGATAAATTAAACACCTCTGGAGGTCATTAAGATGCTCAATTTATAACAGCTTGGAGAGCTTTACAAAGATGCTATGGGAAGTGAAGTTGTGTGTACAGTAATAATATTTGTTGAGCAATCGCCAGTGCCAGCTACAGTCATAGTAGAAAGTGTTTTACGAGCATGATCTCATTGAATTTTCACTATAATAATACAAATGAGTACTGTTATCTCTGTCTTAGAGATGAGAAAGTTAAGGCCAAGTACATATACAAATGTACTTTCTGCTTCTAGAAAGCAGAAGAGGAGTCATGTTTATCCCTGTTGCCATAGCCTAATGCTTACCTGGCTCATAGAAAGAGATCCAGCATTTTTACTGAACACATTTTCCTCTGTCTAAAGTTTAGGGAGTAGAGAGGGGTTGGAGTAAGCTATGACCAGAAGTGGGCTGAAATATGCCCAATCTGTGGGCCCAATTCAAGAAAAAGAATACAAAGTTATGAGTCTAAAATTAGACACAAAGTGAATATTTCTTTAAATTAAAAAAATAAATTACAGGCTCAGCACCCATGCTCAGTAGTTAAGGCTCCGGCCACACACACCGGGGCTGGTGGGTTCAAACCCAGCCCAGGTCTACTAAACAACAATGACAACAACAACAACAACAACAACAAAAATAACCGAGCATTGTGGTGAGCACCTGTAGTCCCAGCTACTTGGGAGGTCTGAGGCAAGAGAATTGCTTCAGCCCAAGAGTTTGAGGTTGCTGTGAGCTGTGACGCCACGGCACACTACCCAGGGTGACAAAGTGTGACTCTATCTCAAAAAAAAAAAAAAAAGGCTCGGCGCCTGTGGCTCAACGGGCTAAGGCGCCAGCCACTTACACCTGAGCTGGCGGGTTTGAAACCAGCCCAGGCCCACCAAACAACAATGACGGCTGCAACCAAAAAACAGGCTGGGCGTTATGGCGGGCATCTGTAGTCCCAGCTACTTAGGAGGCAGAGGCAGGAGGCTCGCTTGAGCCCAGGAATTGGAGGTTGCTGTGAGCTGTGATGCCACGGCACTCTACCCAGGGTGACAGCTTGAGGCTCTGTCTCAAAAAAACAAACAAACAAACAAACAAACAAACAAAGACAAGTTATTAGAACACATTCATATTTTAAGAAGCTGAAAAACACTGCAAACATCACACAACCTTACACAAGGGCGAGTGGGAAATCAGAGTGAAAAGAGAGTAATCCTTACTGATTGCAGCCAAAATATCAAAAGCTAATGACTTTTGTAAATTTTATGTGAATAAGTGACCATCCGAACACATTTCAAGGTCCCTCTCAACGTCTTAGAAAGGGGCCTGGACAAATGAGGGGCCTGGAAACTCAACCTTCATGAGCTTCCCAGTAACCATCCATCTGGAGAGTTGAAGGCTATATTACATCCCAAGAGCAAGGGCTTTGGAATCAACCAGAAATGAATTTCATTTTCGGCTCAGCCTCTTTCTGCCTTCTTTGAACATGGACTCACTCATTTATTAAATGCTAGTAGCTGCTACCTTTAGCTCTCTCTTTGGGAGATTAAATGAGATAGGGAAAAGTTTAAGCACGTTAGATAAGCTTAGGGCTGCCAGCTTTAGCAAGCAAAAATACAGGACGCCCAATGAAATTGGAATTTCAGAGAAACAGGACTAATTTTTTAGTGTATGCACCACCTATTGCATCAAACATGTTTTTACTACTACGACTAATTTTGTTTCTCGGAAATTCACGTTTACCTGGCAGCCCTGGCTTTTACTGTGCGTAACAAATGACAGAAGTTGGTATTGCTTTGATTGAAGCATCCTGGATGTCCCACAAGGGAACGATACACAGAGTGGGTGAAGGGCACAGAAAGGCTGCATAGACTCCTTTCAACACAGTTTGGTCTGGATACTAAAAGGGGGTGTGGCCATGGAGTAAGCGGGGGAGGGGCCGGGGGGGCTTAATTTGGGCCTGTGAGTGGAGGGGGTTATACTTTGGACTTTCTCTAAGCTAGTGAAGCTCTTGGAGCCTCAGTTACCTTAGCTGTAAAATGGGTGACTCACAGGGAGAGATTCCCGAGCTCTCTCCCCCAGAAGTCACCACCAATGGCACTTCCTCGTGGTTCAGACGTCCCCTCCGCGGAGAGGTCTTCCCTGAGTGCCCCACCTAACGTTACCCCCACTTTCCCCCACCAACAGCCGATGTTCCTTCCCCTCCGTAGTATTTGTAACTTTCTGAACTTGTCTCGCTTCTTCATTAATGGCCTGTCTCTCCGTGTGAAAGCCGCTTCCAGGAGGCCAGAAAACGAGTGTACCTTGTTCTAGTTGCCTCTCCCAGGAGCACCACCTGGAACGGCTGACCCTGCGTGTGTGTTGAATGAATGAATGTTAGAGTCACCGTCAGGTCCCTTCTAAGGGTCTTGCCTTTCTCAGGGGCCCTGCCTGGATTGCAGGGAGGATGTGCTGCCCCAGGGAGGGAGGAGGTGTGGGTGTCGGTGGGTGGGGAGGAGGCTGGGCCCCGGCCTCCTCCAGGACCCGCGACAGCGAGCGCGCTCGGCTCGGCTGCAGGCGCTGGGAGCGGCTCGGCGGCAGCTGGAGGGCCGAGCCCCGCGCCCCGCGTCCAGCCGCCGGCTGTGTGCGCCCGCGGAGCCCAGCGCCGCGCCTCGGCGCCCCCACGCGCCCACGCAGCGGCGCGGGGACCGGGCGGGGGCAGAGGGAGGGCCCGGCCAAGGGAGGGGAAGGGGCCGGTCCTCCCCGCGCAGGCAGCGGCCGCGGCAGCCCAGGAGGCGAAGGCAGCGGCAGCGGCAGAGACAGCAACGTGCCCGCCGCAGTCAGCCCGGCCGCGTCGGACCCGCGTCCGCCTGCCCGCACCGCGCCGGGGCGCCCTCTCCACTGCGCCCGGTGAGTACGCCCGCGGCGCCTGCTCCGGGCCGCCCGCCGGGATTCGCGGGACGGGGGGTTGACCAGGACCCCCTTGCCTTGCGCCTCTCTCCGGCACTCGCCCTGCCGGGCCTCCGCAGCTGTCCGGGCGCTGAAGGGTACACGGGCCTCCCAGGGCCACTCAGGCACAGGGCAGCCGGGAGAGCGGACAGATTCCCCTCTCGGGAAAGTCGCTCCCGGGCTCTGGGCCTCAGTTTCCCTGTGCGCTTGGGGGGACAACGATTCTATAGTTTACGCTCCCGCGCGCGGGACAAGTGCATGGCGCGCCGGGGGTATAGATGCAGCTGGGTTTTCAGCGTTTGGTTCCATTTACCTCCCGGAGGGTCCTGATCCGGGTGCTACCCAATCAGACAAACCGAAGCCCTCGGGTAGTGTTCTTGGGGTGATCGAGAAGAGGCGCAAACTGCTGGAATGCCCGGCTGCTGAGCCTTTTCCTTCCAGCTACTCTTTTGAAAAGTCAGTTTGCGCCCGGCCCGCGCTGGTATCGCTCTACGGCTTTGTAGGGTAGCGGCAGTTCTGGAGCCTCCTGAAGTTGGAGTTGAAACTTAGAAAACTTCACATCAAAAGGATGTTCGGAAAGAGGTGAAGGTTTTGCTGTAATGGGAGAAAGTGAGAGATGGAATCGCTTTTAGCCATGCAATCTAGAGGTTAAATGGCCCTGCTGGCCCTAGCTCCTTAAACATATTTCCTGCCCTCCCCCCAGATAAATAGTTTACAACTTCAAGGGATATTAGGAAAGCGTGAGTGGTGAAATATTCCGATCGCAAACCCTTCCGTGCACTTTTCTCAGATGTCGAACTGGAAGCGTTTTCTGCAGTCTGAGGTTCCTACTTCCCTGAACCGGCAGGCTGAGAAGTTGACAGCGTACACCCTGCTGGGTTCTGAATTCTTTCTAAAAAGCAAGACTGATGCTGCATTTTTATGGATACCATTTTCTTTTCTTTCTCATTTCCCCGAAATGCTTTGTAATCACTTATTACATTTTTTTAAACGTTGAGATATAAATCACTCCTGGTTAGAGGTACCTTTTAATTATGAGGTGCCGTGGATACTGGTGGGGAGCCGTTAGTAAAAGTAGAGGGGAAGTAGAATGATTTACAAACATTGTGTAAGAATTTGAGCGCTGAATTATGTTTGAGTTAGAGAGATCCTTTCCAAAGGAAATTATAACCAGTGGGCAATTGTTATTTCAAACCCAATCTATTAATTCATGAACCCCTTCTTGCTTGAGTCCAACTTCTATGATCAGAATATGGGAACTGAGCTAGTAGTCACTTACCAGCCTATGGCCCATCGGTTACCACCTAACATACACATTAACACCGTGCTGCTTGAGATAAAAGGGGGGGTACATATTTAGAAAGAGAGAGAATTGGGGAAAGAGAGAGGGAGATGGAACCTCCTTTTCAAAATAATCTTTGTCAAAGAATCGTTCAGACCGTTTTACTCAAGAAATGTTCATTCTCTCAAGAAATGTCCCCCCAATTTGCTCTCTTTATCACTTAAATCTTTTACACTTTATATTTTCTTGCATTTAGACATCCTTGAGCTGGGGCACATTAATAGATAATTTATATAACAAATGATAATGGTTTGAATCTTGCTTTTGACTAAGCATTAGTGTGTGTTTGTATTTCAAACATCTCCTTGCCTTTGACGGGAACTCTAAATTTTGTAATTGTGAAAAGACTAATATGGTTAGGTCTGAAAGAACCCAAACTTTTTATTTTAAAGCAGTCTACATGTCCTCATTCTTCTCTGGTAACTTTAGCTTCAGGGTATGATTCACTATTTTATCTCAAATAAATTGACATTTTTTCACCTAGTGTAGTGGCTATGTATATAAGAATACACTATAAATCACTTTCCTAATATCAAAAACTGAAGGAAATATGTAGATGAAATAAAAATATGTATATGCTAATACTCTGGGATTTTAAAGCAGATGTTCTAATCACTTAAGTTTCAGAATCTTCTTTTCATGCCTTTTGTGTTATATTAAACACATCATAAACAGATAGGATTTGGTGACTTGTTATAAGATTACCATTTGGCAAAAACCCCCAAGACACGCTGTTTCAAATATGCGGGATTACTTCTGCTTTAAATTGCATGTAAGAGATTGTAAGCCTTGTTCCAGACGGAGAAATTGATAAAATGCTGGCTGCTGATGGGAGAACGGAAAAACCCTCAGCAAAAAGGTTCTGTGGTATAGCTAAGTACATTTTGAATTAGGTCGAGCAGGCTATTTGTGAAAAAGTCTACACAGTCCAAGCGCGTCCACTTTAAGATATCTTTGGATCCCCCGTGACAAGAGGACTGTGTTCCCACAAAGAAGAAATCGTTTCCTTATTTTTTCAGTTACTTTTCCAAAGATAACTTGTGTCAGGCGCTGGAGACCAGAGTTATGCAGAAATCCAACCGTAACCAGCTCAGAGCAAGGTCTCAGGCTTGCTCCCTCCACCAGATGTTTTTTAGGTGTCCTCAGCTGGAATGCCCAGTTTGAAACTAATTAGGCCGGCAATAAACTCCTTGTATAATAAAATCGCAGGCCGTTATGGTGAATAAGTGAGGTTCCCAGCAGCACAAGACAGACATCTTTCTGGGCAGAGAGAGAGAAAGAGAGAGCTGGGGGCTGTCGGAGAAAAGGCAGGGAGTGGAAATACCTTTTTAGACACATGTCTGCTTCTAGCTATCGTACATGTTATGTTTGTGGGGATGGTGGACGTTGTAACTGGGGTAGGTCTTGTTTGCTGGGCAGGCTTCCCTTACACAAAAGATGCTTAGGGGGAGAAGCAAAACCCCAAGTATTAGTGTCCACAGGTCTGAGGGGTGTGTGTGTTGTGTGTGCACAAAGGCTGGGGGACAGGGATTTGGGTCACAAGGCAGGAGAAAAACGTACCTGCTTCTCACCTGGGCACAAGATACAAAGCAAGGCTGTCTGGCCTGATATAAATTCCTCCGGGGAGAGGAGAAACTGCTGCTCCAAAGACTTTTGATACAGGGGGGATTTGCCCAAGTATTTGGTTCTCTTTATCTGTGGCGTTTGTGGAGATGAAGGGCTAGTCAGTTACCTCCAGAGGCTGAACTTTCTGACTCTTTCCAAGACTGGGTTTTGTTGGTGGAAGGAAGCATTTTTTTTTTTTAAGCTAGCTGCTCTGAAAAAGGAGTTGAAAAGGAGTTGGTGGACTCCACTGAAAAGGAATCTCTTTACAGAGAATTAATCCCAGAGTTGAGAAAACACAGCCTGTTGACAGAAAACACACACTCACACACACACACTCACAATTCCTCTCTCACTCCCAGTTCTCTTCCCTCGTCTCCACCCCCCATATCATAGCAGCTTCCCGAATGGCCCCCTCCCCATTATTTACAAACAGTCCCAAACATACCCAAAACTAAAAGAAGATTCTAGTAGGAAAACAATTAAAGGAGAATTCACTGGAGACAATGCTTCATTTTCACTGTTTGAAGATCTTAACTGGTCTAATGGTGTTTGACTAACACCCTCTTCTAACCCCAAGGATGATTAAACCCCCTTGTTCAGGTGGCAAATACTTAAAGTGACCCTGGGTAACAATGACGGGAGATGGTACACACACTCGCCTCTCTGTAAATGAATTAGAGGGCCAGGAGCATGTCCTGCGTCATGTGAGATTTAAAATCAGTTTTGAGTAGGAAAGTACCCGCCAGGTGTATGTAGGGGAAAAGCTGCAAAGGAAGCTGAAAGCTTGTAAACATATTTTTGCTACTATTTTCTTTTTGTTCCCTTTCATCATATGGGGTCCCTCTGTAATTTCTTTCACTTGCAAATTATATCCTTTATAATAATGATGAAAAATAGCTGCTCTTTATTGCATACTTGTATGCCAGGCCTGAAGTCCACTCTTAACCTGTATTTTTAGGGCGAATTCTCACCACAGCCCTTTGAGTACTATTGTTTTCATCCCAAGTTTGTTAATGAGGAAACTGAGTCACAGGCTAAAGGACCAACGAGGTCCTTTTTCACTCTGTGAAAATGAAATCTAGGCCTTCAGTTCTCTGCAGAATATGCCTTATCCCTAGGCTGCTATCGTTTTCCTTGGAGGGAGACCCTAAATTTGGATGGTTTTTAATTCGCAGAACGCAATTACTTTCTGAGCCTGCCCTGATGCTTTTTGCCGTTGTTAAATTTTAAATGGAAGAAAAATCGTATTAACTATTTAGAGAACACAAATATGAGCCTTTGTGAGCCAGGATGCTTAGCGGGTTGGGTACAGGTCTGTAAAGGAAAATGCCTGTTTATTTACAAAGGATAATTTGATTTGTTCCTTTGATACTAACGCTATGCATTTCAGTTCCTAAAAAGAGTCAATAAAATTACCGGCAGTGGCAAGGCCCTAAAACATTACGGTAGTGCCTGAGTCAAGTTTACAGGAAGGCGCTGAATCGCTATGGGTGGGTGTTGTTTGGAGGTTAGATTATAAACATTTGGAGAGCAAAGAATAATTTGGAACAGGTGGTCCCAAGAGTCAGGTAACTGGAATGATTTATCTTTGCCACTTGGAACGTCAAGGAGGCCATTGGTTGCCTGACTCTGGGACAGGCGGTCTGCAGGTCAGTGGGGGCCGAAAGGCATGGCTTTGTGACAAAACCTGGCAGGATCCGGGGGCTTCAACAGCCCTGTCATCACCTCTTGATGACAGCGGTTAGAGTACAGATGTGCCTGCTTAGGCTTTTTTTGAAAAGCCTTCCTCTGCTCTCATACATAGGCAGAAGTTTGCAACAAGAACTTAGATGCCCCATAATACCAATTTTAACCCCTTGAAAAATGAACAAAGTATTTAATAGAGATTAGAAACGATTTTGGCATTTGGCATCAATAGCATTGTGTGAGTAACGTGAAATGGTGTGTGAGTTCAATGGCTCTGGAGTTTTCCTCCCTCTATTTTCTTTTCGCGTATCTAGTGAAGTTACATTTTTTTAAAAGTCTGCGTTCCCAGATGTAACAGATCCGAACATATCTGCTTGCACTCGTTCAGAGAATTGTCAGCTCTCGGTGAATGTAACTAAAGGAAAAATGATAAAATCAACATATTTTTCCCCAAAGAATGAGGAACGGGAGGGTCCGACTACTGCATAAAACACAGAAATTTACTTTTGTCTCGCATCACCTGAAACTGTCAGTTCTCTTTTCTTCCCTAGTCATCTCCCCAAAATGGTCTTTCATAACTGAAATATACAGTGTATTAGCCAAAAGGCATTTTAATTTTCTAAAAGAAAAATCATGCCAGAGGCAGCCGGGTCTGTTTCAATCATTATTGTTTCTGCAGCGTGCATACTTTGGGTTTCATGGTTAAGATGTGGGTTTGCCAAGAAAGAAAATTACGGCAAGAAACTATGCTGAAAACATATACACTTCTGTTTAAGAAATGGGAAAAACACCGAGAAATTCCACAAGGTAATTGCTTTAACGTGAGTTTTAAATGTCATTGTTTGACTTATGTCGAAAAGCCCCTCTTAGCTAATTCTCACGTACTCCGTTACCAAAAATCTCACCTTAAAAATGGCAAATGTTTGTCTTGATTTTGATGATCTTTGAGGCTTTTAGAGATATCCTTAGTCCTCGTGGAAACGTTCCACTTTTTTAGAGTGCACAGACCACTTTTTTTTTAAGGTTACTTAGATATCGATTTTATTTTCTTGACCGAAAATGAGAAAACACGGGGAATTCTCAAAAGCTTTTTACAGGCTGCTTTTATGAGAAGGGAAGCCAAACCAACATGTATTAGGTCATGAGCTTGAAGTGCAGAAATGAGCCCGATGAAGGTCACCAAAACAGGGCAAAAACCACTAGTTCTTGTTACCTTGGCCAACTCCGCATTCCTGCCTGTAAGACGTGTTTGGTTCAAGTGGACACAGAAGGTTTCTGAGCTCACGGTTGAAACATCTCAATTTGCTTTGGGTTCTGAGGACCGTTGAAGACGTTCTCGTGGTAAAGGGAGATAGGAAGGCAGGGATTCCAGTCTCCTTCAGATCGTTCCCTCTCATTGTTCCAGAGAAAAAGCAGCAGTCTGGGGTCACCCCTCACTCAAAAGCAGGTGCCGCCTACCTGGTGTTTGGATATGCCGAAGTTAGAGGTCAAAGTGTTTTGTGTTCCTTCTGGACAGTTTCTCCCCCCCACTCCTTCCTTTGTGGTGGTGACGGTATTAATAGTTTCCAAAATATTTTTTTGTCCCTACTGTGTTTCTTAGCCATTAAGGTGCTAGGTAAATGTACAGACCTTTAAATCATCATTGATCGGCCACTTCTTGAAATACAGGGAGACAGAGAGTGTCCTCTGAGTCCTAAGTTTGGTACCAACCCAGGTGCTGCTGTAAATTTTGTGTAGGGAGAAACCTCCTCTTCAGAGAGATGGAAAGAGAGGGTGTTGGCCCAAAGGAGTTGTTTTCTTTTGCGGGTGTGTATTATTTGCACATATCAGGACTTTTGTTTCAGGGTGTTGCAGAAATGTTTATCTCTCCAGCAAAGGTCTGAATGCCCTTTTTGGATGGAAGGAGGTGGAAGGGAAGGGGTCTGGGGGAGGATCATGCCTCTTCTGGCCTTTTGTGTGCCTGGGATAGTAGAGGGAAGACTTGACGCTGCTGGGATGGTGTCGTGTGGTATAACAGGTTGTGACTTGTGTCTGAGTTGTTAACAGAGTTTGGGCCCTATCCAGCTGTGAAAAAAAAAAAAAATGAAGCTGAAAAGATTATTCACCTCCGGTCTGCGATGGGCCTGAGCTCTCTTGCTAAATAGGCCAGACCCCCGGAGGAACTAATGGTCAGGGTGTGGAGGAAAGCGGAGCAGGAGGGAGAAAGAATGTCTTCAACTCAGCAAATGTCTGAAACACTTGGAATGTCTCAGCATTGCTCAGGGACCCACGAGAAAGACAAAGTGATAAAAGGCCCTAGAATCAGGCTGGGATGGGGGCACGGAGAGATTGAGGACATTGCCAGTGGGTTGATCTTAGAGTGGAGCATTTTCTGCTACCCTGGGGCCCCCGGAGTATCTTCAGCAACCTGACTTTGGAAGTTTTGTCTTTTCCAACAGCCTTATGGTCGTTTCTCTGTGCTTATTTTTAGTGATCTCAGTTTTGGGATTTTTGTCTTTGAGCAAAACACAGAGTGGTTAGACTTATTTGGAAGTTGCCCATATTTATTGAACACTTACATGTGCTGGGCACCGTGCTATGGAAATATGTTATTCGGTCTCCAAATATCGGTAGGTGAAATGTGCTGTTGTTATTTTATAGATGTGGACACTGAGTCGCAAAACAATGAAGTAACTTGTCCAAGGTCATAGGGCTTGGGTCACAGCCAGTATTAAACCCAGTTTAGATTTCTAATCACTGGGAAATCCAACCTGCCACCTCCCTCCAACCCTGAAACCTCTGCCTAGTATGATAACAATTACCATTCTGCCCTGGAAAGCTAGATTTTAAAGTCGTTCTCACCACTTGTGTTGTCTCAAGGATATTAACTGAAGGGTAGGTACAAAAGCCAGGTCGAAGAGGTAAGAAACATCAGCTGGCTCTTAGAAGCTGTCCTTCAAAAAATTAATAAATGTTTAGAGTTGGAACCTATTGAAACAATAGTGGTATTACCCCAGTGAGCTGGCCTGAGCCACTGCCCATGACTATCTTTGTCCCCCAGTAGCAGAGTCGCACCAACGGCCTGCAGAACCTACAATATTTACTCTCTGGTCCTCCACATAAAAAGTTGCTGACTCCTAAGCTATTGCAATATAACAAGACAATCTTTGTTGATAAGAAAGAACATGCTCGTGGGCCATTTCAATGACTTATTTATCCATTGGCTCCTATGGGCCTGATACTTTGCACAGTGATGGGGGAATCACAGCTGCCTTGGTTCTTTCATCTGTTTATTCAACAATACGGGTTTATCTGTGTCCTGTGCTAACTCCCAGACATCCAGAGGCCAGAGGAACGGAATCCAGTATCTTCGAGAGAAGGATCCCAGTGTTTTCACCAGTATCCCACGGCCTCTTCTTCCCTGACAGTACGATGAGGGTACAGAGGGTGTTGATATGGCTTCTAGACCTTTCCATTATTCAGACAGCAGGATACAGGAAAGAGCCAACTCGGCAGACCCTCCCCCTGAGAAGCCAGGCCTCGTTCAGGAAGAGCTGTAAACTGACTTCAGCACCTGAAGCCTCACTATGGGCCATAGCAGTGCCCTGGCCTGTAGACAACGCTGTGCTTCCCTCACAAAGCAGTACAGGATGGGCAGCAATGTGGAGAACCCAACTTCCTGAACTTAAGCCTTGGGGCTGACTTACAGCCTTGAGATTAAGAGCAGGAACCCAGGAGCCAGACCTCGTGGGTTGAAATCTCAGTATTATCCAGCTACTGTACTAAACTGGGGTACATTCTTGGCCTTTTTGGTGCCTCAGTTTCTTCATCTGTAAAACAGGAGTGGATAATTGTGCATCTTCTTCAGAGGGTTATTGTAAAGATTGAGTTAATCAATATAAAATGTTTAGAATAGTCCCTGGCAAGGGGGCGTCCAACCTTTTATTCCCCTCTCCTGCACAAGAAGAAGAGTTGTCTTGGGACATACAATAAGTACACAAACTCTATCAGAAGCTGGTGAGTAAAAAAAAAGGTCTCTGCCTACTTTTTGTGACATCCGACACACAGAGAAGTTAAAAAGCCTTGACAAAATCAGTGTGCAGGCCACAGGCTGCAGGTTGGACACCCCTGGATGTATGATGCCAGTGTCAGCTACTGTTGTGATGATGAGGATGACAATGAGGATGAATAATTAAAAGCTACATGACTCGCGGCAATAGACTGTTTGGGCCTTGGTTTCTCCATCTATAAAATGGAGCTGATAATAATAGCAATAGTAATAATATCAACAAAATGATATCTTCATAGGCCCATTGTGAGAATTTAAATGAGGCAAGACTTGGAAAACACTTAGCATTGCTATGGTCCCGGTCTCTGCCAAGGCACTTAGTATTCCCTGTTGAGATAGGGAATTACGGATTGGGCCATGAGGTGTCTTTATGCTATGGGGGAATTGAGTCCATGTAAAGATCAAAAGAATGTAGGGCAGTGGTCAATAGTATAGGCCCTGCAGGCCACCCCTGACTAACTATGCCATCTCAGGCAGGGGTCTGACCCATACTACAAAGAGGACACTTGCTGTTCATGGGGTGGCTGGGAGGTTTAGAAGAGGTGACCCACATAAAGTGCATGGCGAGGTGTTTGGCACATAGTAAGCACTCAATAAATGGTAGCTTGTATTATTATCGCCCCTATTCTTTGCTGTGCCCCCACCCCCAAGAAAGCACTGAACATTAGTAAATTTTAATTTGAAAATAAAAGAACACATTTTAAAACTGCCAAACAGATTTAAAATAGCATTCATTAAACAAAATTAAAATATTCTATTAAAGCCAGACTTTGGGCTGAGACCAAATTTTTATAACCCAAGCTTAAAGGCCAGGGAGTCCCCCAGCCACAATGGGAACATTGTGATTGAACTTGAGACTTCAACGCTGCTATTGAGCGGTCTTTGAAATGCACGTTTCCCCCTGTTAAAATAAAGGGGAAGTCACAGGAAGAAAAAAATGAGGTTCTTGCTTCCCCCCCACAACAAGCCTTAATGAATTGAAAAAGAAAAACAAAAGATTTCTCATTTTTCTTCTGCTACTTGATGCTGCCAAAGACGCATGGCCCCCTCCTAACCCCGGCTTTGAATGGTACCCACTCTGATATGCTGTATCAGCTAACTAGTCTAAATCGTATTCTTCCCCAGATTTTACAGATAGTGGAGAACATCGCTGAGAACCCAGACACAGGAGCCCAACTCCCTGAGTTCAAATCCTAGTTCTACCTTTGTTTCCCTAAACACAAAATGGAGATGATCCACCTGCTGCATAGGGCCGTGGTGGGCATCTGTGAGAGCCGTCGCCATGGATGTGTAAACCTTCTGCTATTAGCTAATGAATGAAATTTCCCCAGACTTCTGGGATTGGAAGAATTAAAGTATATGGGTATGCCTCCAAGAGTTAAGAACCAAAATAATTTCAATATTCCTGGAGTTCGGGGAGTTGAGGAGGGGAGAGGAAGATTTAAAAATCTCTCACAGGAATTGTGTGCCAGACACTTTCACAAAACTCATTTAATCCTCTCTGGAAACAAACAAATCCCGGAACACAGGTGTGTCCACTTAATAAATAGGGAAACTGAGACTCGGGCAGGTCAAGTGGCTGCCCAGTGGCCCTACGTTCCAGGTCTGTCTGACCCAAAGCACAATTGCAGTGGACTACGGGAGGCTTCCCTGATCGACAGGTTATTTATGATCTATTCTTACATTTCGACAGCTTCCTCCATCCTCAGTGAGCCTGAGTTTTTGTGGCCCTTTGATCCCCTTTCCATTGAGAACGGGTAGGTTTTTATTTTTTTTTTTATCTTGAACAAAAAAACGAAGAAAGTATTAGAAGTGGGTTGGAAAGTCCTTCTCTTGGTGAAATCCTGCGGCCTCTTGCCAACCAGGATGTGAAGTTACTTCCTTCTCAGATCAGGCCAGGCTATGATATGAGGCCATGGGCAGAGTTGTCAGAGGTTGGGCAGCTACGGGGGCAAGAATGGGATGGACTCCCCACTCTGTCACCAACCTGCTGTATCTCTTGGGGCCGATCACATGATCCCTCTGAGCCCCAATCTCCTCACCAGCTCATGGAGCCAATCTATATTCGATTTGTCACATAACTTAAATAAAATACTAGTGGCATTCTTAGGGTATTACTGAATTGGAACTGCTCCCCAGAAATATTCAAAGAAAGGGCAGAAAATGAAAGTTACTTGCTTCTGGGAATATTCCTTACTATTTTCCAGGAAGCTACAGTCTTGGGATTTTTGAGGATCTGGAAGAATCTATTAGTCTCTGAAGGGCAGTCTTCTTTTTAATGGGGTGTGTACCCTCTCCACATTAACTTGAAACACACGTGAACATTATTTTCTTTAGAGTTCTGTCTTTATTTTATTATGCATTTAGAAAAGATAAAACAAGCCTTTCAAACAAATGGTTTCACAAGTTTTTACTGCTTAAGACAAAAATAGTTTAAAATCAACTCCACTGGTATCTAAAAAGTAATGAGGGTTTTAAAAATACTTTGCAGTCTCTCAATAAATTACTGAAGCAAGGTGTGCAAAAAAAAAAAAAAAAACTCCATCAAGTAATTAGTAACAAAAGTGGAATACAGGCATGGGAGAATTCATGAGTGAAGTTTCAGAAAGGCAGATCTGATGGAGTGAAATTCTCCCTGCAATCTGTTCATTAAAACTGAAATATTTTACTTCTAAAACTCATCACTGACAACTGCTTGCAACACTTCCCCCCTCCCAAAACTAGAATCTTTTACTAACTAGAATGGCAACTCTGCTCTCTGTTTTCAGTGTAATAAAAAGAAACAAATGAGGTCTCTCATGGATGTTGGGCACATTTACTTTGTCTTCTTTGAAAGAAGAATGGATCGGGGCCTGGCCTGATGGCTCACACCTGTAATCCCAGCACTTTGGAAGGCCGAGGTGGGAGGATTACTTGAGGCCAAGAGTTTGAGACCAGCCTGCGCAACAGAGCAACACCCCATCTCTACAATTTTTTTTTTTTTTAATTAGCTGGTGTGGTGAATCTGGAATCCCAGCTACTCAAGTGGCTGAAACAGGAGGATGGCTTGAGCCTAGGAGTTCAAGGCTACAGTGAATTATCATGGTGCCGCTGCACACATTTCAGGCTGGGCAACTGATTGAGTCTCTGTCTCAAAAAAAAAAAGCAGAAGAATGGCTAACCTTACCTTCAGATGAATAGAATGTTGGTAAAAATAATCTCTGAGTGCTAACTGTATGCCAGGATCTGTTCTAAATGATATCAGCACTAACTCATTTATTCCCAACAATTCTATGAAGGAAGTCCTATTACTAATCCCATTTCAGATGATAAAGTAAGGCACAGAGAGGTTAAGTGACTTGTTCAAGATCACACAGCTAGTTAAGGGACAGAATCAAGCTTTGCATGCAAGAGTGTGGTTATAGAGTTTGTCTTCTAACTCTTGCACTACCCTGACTCTTTAACCACCATAGAAAGAATTAAATTTATTTTGTCCTTGACCTTCACATAACTGCACAATGAATTAATTAAGGGCAGGCATGAGAAGGAACTAAAAGGAACTTGGTTATAATTTTTCAGCTTTTACCAGGATATATTTATGTGTTCTTTTCACTTCAGGAGCAGCATAATGCAAGCATTAAGAGCCAGTCTCTTTCAGATTGTATATGAAACCAGCACATTGTACCCCTTGATTGCACTAATGTATGCAGCTATGATTTAATAAAAATAAAAAAATTAAAAAAAAAGAGCCAGTCTCTTCACGTTCCAATCCAGAAGTCTACTACTTACTAGCTGAAATTTGCTTAGCTTCTCTCAGCCTCAGTTCCCACATCTATGAAGTGAAAATAATGGAATTTACTTTCCGGGAGTTAGCAGATGTGACTTGCATCGGAGAGCATCTGATACACACAGTGATGTTAAAAGCGATTTATTACCTGTTGGGGGCAAATTAAGTATAGAAATCGTGTCTCCCTATGATTTCAGCCACTGTTTGGAATAGCAAAGAACTTCCTATGTTGTTCACAGAGCAAAGAATGGGGTGATAGTTTCCAGTGGCTACAGATGGAAGGGGGCACAAATGCAGTTTGGTATACCTTGGAGTGGAAGAGTGCCTGGGATGTAAGGTCCAAGCTGGAAAACAGTCCAGTTTTTCCAGATGACTTAAGAAAGAGCCAAAGAGACTGGCTTTCCACGTCCACGCATGAAAAGTTACCCGGCTAAGTCCTCAGCCGGCAGCTAAGAAGGCAGAACTTGGGGGTTGGGATCTCCACACAGAAGGAAAGGGGGACGCGGGGGAGGCCTCTGCCCGCAGTTACCTTGCCAGTCTGGGCAGAGGGGGGCCTCCTAGCCCCATTTCAAGAGGCATCAGGGCCCCTGCGTGGCATGGAGCAGAGGCGGAGAGGAACACCCAAAAAGGAGCGTGACCCTAGAGCGACTGGGCAAACGCTAACATTGCCTGTAAACTCTAATTTCAGGATTTTCATCTTCTTTCTTGTTTTTTTTCCTTCTGTTGTGGAACACGTTTTTCTCCAGAGAAGCATCTACCTGGTTTTCAATGACCAGGTGAGCAGACTTTCTGGGTTTGCTTCCTTTCTCCTTTTCCCCTACCCAGAGCACCTTTAGCCTCCACTTCCTCTCGAAGAGGGAAACTGTACTCATTCATTCATTCATTCAAAAATATGCATTAAGCACCAGCTGGATACCAGGCTGTACTCTGGACATGGGGAGTACAGTCAAGGACAAAATTACCCAAATCTCCTCTCTATGGAGTTGTGAATAAGTGGGACAGACAGGAAATAAACACGTAAATATGTAAAGTTTGCAGAGTGTCAAGTGGTGATAAGTCTGTGGGGGGGGGACTCAAAAGAAGGTGGATGGAAAGTAGCCAGGGGACGGAGGCCTCACTGAACACAGTGCTGGAACTGTGAGAGAGAACATTCTAGAAAGGGGCAGCATGTACAAAAGTCCTGAGGAGAGAGTGACCTGGAGGCCAGTGTGGCCAGGGCCTGTGAACAAGGAAGGCTGGGGACATGAGGTCATGACAGGTTGGGGGGTGGCCAGAACCCAACCTCCACTGTGTACCAGGCAGCCCTGTCCAGAGTCAAAATTATTATGATTCTAAAATTATTTTTAAAAATACACAGAGCCTAAATCTGTAATCAGTAATTGCAAACCCAGATACCCAGAGAGAGAAAGAGACCAGACAGGTAACGGTTAATGAGGTGGGTGTAACCATTAACCAGCAGGGCTCCAGTGCCATTCCAAAACCTAATCTGTGTTTCCAGGTGTTCTGGTTTTTCAAAAGACATCAAAATCTTGATTTCTATGAGAAATGTTCTGATTTTTAAATCACCATGAGGAGCCATTAGAAACGTACCTATAGGCTCATAGTTTGTGACCTTCTCCCAAATATAGCCACAGACCCTGGGAATCTAATTTCAATGAAAAGGCATTAAGCCCCCCCCTTGCTCTCTCTTTTCTTTTTACCAATTCCTGACCAGAAAGGGTGCCAAGAGATGCTAAAAATTGTTTCCAGGAAAAAGTGGGAGTTGACTCTCATGAGGATGGGGCTGAGATTCCGTCCAAGGAGCAATCAGTTTGCTTCATTTTTATGTCTTTCTCAGGACTTTTTCCTGATCACGGCTCATCATGGGTAATGGCAAGATGGTCCAAATCCAGCCTCCTTCGGGTTTTCATTAGTTGCATGATGATTACTATTATGTCATCTGGGGTTGATTTAAAAGTGGTGAAATGTTTGCAGGTTTCGTAAATGGTTGTCAGCCACTGTTTAGAATGGCAAAGAACTTCTCACGTTGTGTTCACGTCGCAAGGGGTGATCGTTTCCAATGGCTACGGACAGAAGGGTGAGAAAGGGATGCTTTGAAGTCAAGTGATTAACTGGAGGCAGGGGTAGGAGGAAGTAAGGACAACTCTCGAAACTTCTTAAGACTTGGGATGCCCAGGGTGATGACACCCCAAAGCTGGGCTTAAGCAAAAACCCAGGCAAGGGTCCCTGTAGCAGTTGAGATTGTTCTGGATGTAAGTGACAGAAAACTTGCTTCCAAGCTGGTTTAATTAAAAAAAAAAAAATCTCGACTTGGGGAATGAACAGTTCTGGGGAGCCCTGGTTCCGGAGCTCAGATGTAGGTCATGTGTCTGTCTCGTAATCAGTCCCTGTTCAGGACGGTTCTGTACTGTGCCACCCTGCAACTGAGGATGGAAGGGACGGTGGTTGATTTCCAAGTGGAGTCAGCAACATTTGCTGGAACTGGACTGGCTCCTGGTGGCGCCCCAAACTGTGTGATGATGTGCCTGTGTCTGCGGTGTCTCCACCCTCCTCCTGGGGCACAGTGCTGGTTATGAAACTGGTACTCTGTCTAGGTGCCGTGCTGTGCTCTTGGTGCGTTTTCCCCTCTACTCTTCAAACATTCTAATTAGCATGGTACTTTACAGATGCGCTGCTATTCTGTCCTCCACATGTCATTCCCACAGGCCTAAAGAATTTTCCTTTATTTCAGGTAACAATGCTCAGGGTGGATTATCTCTTTTTGTTAAGTTGCATACAAAATTTGCACTCAATAATTGAGACGCCCCAGCCAAGCGTGGGAGATGCTCTGGTCTTCTGAAGAAAGGTGGGAAATGAGTCAGCATCACTAGAGTTAAAAGGGTGGGGAGGCCGAGATGAGAGGATCACTTGTGATCAGGAGTTTGAGACCAGCCTGAGCAAGAGCAAAGATCCCTGTATCTCTACAAAAAAAATACAAAAATTAGGCAGGAGCCTGTCATCCCAGCTACTCCGGAGGCTGAAGCAGGAGGATTGCTTGAGCCCAGGAGTGTAAGGTTGCAGTGAGCTATGGTTGTGCAACAGAACAAGACTCTCTCGAAGAAGAAAAAGGGGGGAAAAAAGTGACTCTGGCTATGCTTACGTCCCTGGGCCTGTGATTCCTCCTTCCTCTGAGCTTTACCTCCATTATTTCCTCCTCTGGACTTTCTCATGCTCCATCCAGGGCACTGCAGTAACGTCCGATACGCACAGAAGTTGCAAACTGACACCAGTAGATGTGCTTTGTTTGGTCTGCGGAGCATTTAAAAAGGAGAATGGAGCCAACATGTGAAAATCTGGATATTTCACACAAAAATGCAGATTTCTGGCTTCCATTAGCAAAAATCACAAGATCTTTCAACACGGTGTCTACATTTCCACATGACTTCCATTGACTGGGGCTAGGAAACAGCTTTCCTTTTTAGATGGATAAATTAGTTCATCCCAGTCCCCACCTGTCCCTAGAGTCTCTCCAGCAGGGTTGGTTATACTATTTACCATTGGGATGGTGCTGTCAGCTGTCATATGATAGATTTAAGAGAGAAAAGAAATCTTTCCTTTATCCAAGTCACCATCAAAAATATGAAAATAAAGTGTCAGCCAAGTTGGTCATTGGCCTTAAAAAATGGGGAAAAACATCTGTCTTCAGGTAAATCAAGGTCTCTCAATTTGGCGCTGTTAATACTTGTGGTTACACAATTCTCTGGGGTGGAGGTCTGTCCTGTGCCCTATAGAGTGACACTGAACATGTCCATGTGGGGATCGTATGCCATTCAGAAGCAAAAGGTACCCTGTGCTCCAGGCACTCACCCCCAGTTTGTAAAAAGAGTTACCCGAGTTACCATAAGCAAGGAAATCTGTTCTTTCTCTGCGTGGTGCCCGAGCGGACTCAGGATTGGCAGGAGAGGTTATGAGTTGGCTGATTTTGATTTAATCCCAGGTGGACTTGCCAACCATTGAGACCATTTATGACTCCCTATCTAAGATGTTATAGAAGGAATTCGGTGTTCAATAAGAGGTTAAACAATTTTTAAAAGTCTCTGGAGAATGTCTTAATCTTTAGCAGAAAGAGCCCACGGTGGATGCTGCTTTCAAAATGTTTGCAACATGGATAAAACTAGAGATCATCATGTTAAGTGAAATAATCCAGCCGCAGAAAGGCAGATATCATGTGTCCTCACTCACATGTGAGAGCTGAAAAAGTTGATCTCACAACTAGAATGATACCAGAGGCTGAGCAGGGAGGGGGCTGGGGATGTAAAGACGGTGGGACAAACAGACGGCTAAGGAAGAGTTAATAGGAATAAGTTCTATTGTTTGATAGCACAGAAGAGAGACGATGGTTAATTACGAGGTACTGTATATTTCAAAATAGCTAAAATATTTGAAATGTTTACCAATATAAAGAAATGACAAATGTTTGAGGCAATGGACTCCTGCCTACTCTGACTTGATCATTACCCATTTTAGACCTGTATCAAAATGTCCCTTGTGCCCCATAAATATGTACAGTTATTACTAGAAAAATTTCGCAAGGAAAGGGGTCTACTTTAGATCATGGGCAGTGATGAGGGCTTGTTGGAGAGGGAAAGGAAGGATGAAATGACCTCCAGATGTCTCTGAGGTCTCCTCCGGCTGGAGTTCTGTGAGCTGAGGCTCAGAGTGGATTTCCCCAAGACTGGTTCAAAATGTTGCCTGTTGCATTTTTGCAGCTCATAACCATTCCCTACTGTGGAAACTCAAGGGTATGAATGTCCAAGGAGAGATATCATTTTTCCCTAGACCAGGACTATGTATAATGTGAAACTTTTTTATTTTTTTGGCCTTTCACCAGTGTGATAAACCCTGTTGAGCGTGTGAAATACCATCCATGCTAAGGTTCCCCATAATAACGATCATAGCTACCACTCACCCATTCAACACGCATTTATTGAACACCTCTGTGAGGCAGCCATTGTTCCAGGCACTTAACAAGCAGCTGTGTGCAGGCCTGGCAAAGCCCTTGCCCTCATGGAGCTTTTGTTTTTAGTACAGGGAAGATGAACCCCCCAAAAGAAAAAAAGCACATAAGGAAATATACATAGTATGATAGAGAGTAGTAAGTGCTTTGGAGAGAATTACAGTGGGGCAAAGGGAGTGTTTGGGTAGAGTAGGGAAGAGTGATTTTAAAATATATATATTTTTTTAATTTAAAATAGAGTGGTTACAGAGGTGGCATGCTGGGAGACGGGGCCTCTGGAAATAGAAGGCCCTGATGTATATACAGCCTTTGCCACTCATCCTGGTGTAAATACTCCCACTGTGGCTGATTTCAAGCTCCCAGTTGTTTAACAGCCAGTTTGCAAAACTCATGCGAGTTTAACAATGGCTTCTTGTGGGGTGGTACAGACTGGCACCAGCGCACACTGTCAAGGAAGGCCTCCCTTAAACCATCTGGCAGAACAGTACACAGAAGCTTTGAGCAGAATTGTGCCTGATGTGTTCAGGAGTAGCCAGGAGCTCATCATAGCTAAAGCCAAATGAGGGGCAAGGGGCAGGATGTACAGTCAGAGAAGCCCCCAGGAGCAGGTGATATAAGGCCTTTGCAGCCAGCATATTTTTGGCCTCTACTCTGAGTGAGGTGGGAGCCACTGGAAGGCTATGAACAGAGGTAGGACAGGATCTGACTTAGATGGAGCTGAGTCGCTCTGGCTGCTGTGACTGCAGGGAGCAGAGCGTGGAGCAGGAAGACCTGTTAGGAGACTGTTTGGGCGCGAAGGTGATGGAGACTTAGACCAGGGCGGTGGCCGTGGGTGGGTAAGAAGTCATTGGATTCTAGATATATTTTGAAGGCAGAGCTGGTGGGGTTTGCTGATTAACTGGCTCCAGGGAGGAATGTAGAGAGAGGTGACTCCAGGGTTTTTGTCCTGATTAGCTGGGAGGAGGGAGCTGCCATTTGCTGGGATGAGGGAGCTGATGGGAGATGCAGGCTGGAGAGAAGCTGGGTGCTAGAATGCAGGACTGTCTCATTTCGTCCTCACAGGTGATTTATTTTATCACGTCTATTTAGAATGAACAGTACCAAGATTTGAGGAGGTTAAACAGCATCCCCAGGGTGGCCCAGGATGGCAGGTGGCCAGGCCAAGACTCCCACCTTCTACCACTCTGCTGCCCTACCGTGTTTCCTTGGCCCTCCCAGTCCTATTTCTTGTCTATCACTTGCAGAAATGGTGAAAGAGGAACCAAGACTCCCTTGTTTAGGAAGAGCTGTCTAGGACAAATTTCTTGGATTTACCTCATAAAGATTAATACTTCACAGGAGAGCTCACACTTTTAAAAAATCAGTAGCACGGAAGTCTGATTTTTGTGCGGACATGGATTTAAATCCAGACTCCACCACTTGATGGCTGCTCCAGGCTGAGCCTCAGTGTTCCCCTCTCTGGAGCTGGAGCAGTAAGGGTCCCTCTCTGATTCCACGCGGTCCTGCACATAAGGCACGCAGCACTCTGCCAGGCAGGCCCCTTGTCACCGGTGGCACTTGGATGGCACCATGACCATTATTGTTTGAGAGAAGGAATTAGGAAGTTGGATTTCGTTTTAGGCAAAGGCTGACCTGCCTTCAAAGCTGGGGTGAGGTCGAGGGGCTTTGGAGCACATCGGGCTGGAGAGCTTTGCGGTTTGGACTTTTTGGTTTCTTTTCCTGTTCTTTTTTCCTTGGAGGCCTCTCTCTGTGTTTCCGTGGCACTCACCGGGAGGACGGTCCTGGGGAGTTGCTGATCTCTGCGCTCCTAACGCAGGGACCTCAGCCTCACGGTGTCTCCTGCCCTGAGCTGTCATTTGTCGGAGGCAGAACGGCATGTACTCTCAAAAATCCCCAGACGTGAGCCCATTCGGGGCTGCCACGTTTTTCCTGATGAAATTCCTGACTTGGTGTGTTGTGTTTTTTTAAAAACACTCCCACTGCCTCCCAAAACCTCAGCCGGGGAAGAGAAACATTTCTCGTTGAATTACCGGTTTTTGAAACGGTGTCAAATTATGCCCCACTTTCATGGCCTGGATACGCCATTCTTTCCACTTAGCACTTTCCAGACAGGCCTGGATGGCAGAGCATGGGTATTACCTCGGCCAGCCCTTGCATTATACAGATAAGAAAACTGAGGCTCGGAGAGACCAAGGAAGAGCGCCCCCCCCAACATTGTTAAGTTTGTCTCAGAGCCTTGATCATGTCCAAATCTCTTGATTCCAGGCCGGTGTTTTCTTCCTCCTTTGTCAGAGGTCACAAACGGGCAGCCTGCGGCCACCTCTACCCCACAGATGTGCTTTCTTTGGCCTAAGAGTGTTTTGATTTGATGAGCTGCCAGCATTTAAAAATCAGCAGCATAAAAACCCAGATTTCTGGCTTCTCTGGGACCATTGGGAGATCTGCCAAATGAGGTCTGCATTCCTGCATGGTGACAATTGAGGAGCTCAATCACAGCCACTCCCTTTAGCCAGAACATGTCCCCTTCAGTGTCCGGCAATCTCCACCTGTCCCTCTAGTATCCCAGGACACTGGGGCTCAGCGTCCATTGCCATCACAGACCTTTCCCTCCAAGTTTCTTGGGGTGCAGTTCAGAGGAAAGTAAAATCATGCTTGAAACTTGTATCTTTATCAAAAACCAGAAAATAAAAAGAAATCAACCGAAATGACCACTCGCTTAAAAATGAATGGTGCAGGGCCTTATTTCTTCGTGGCAGGGCAAAAAATGTCTATGAATTTAACACGTGAACAGAATACTTAAGTGTCAAAAAGTATTGACCCTTAAGCCGACACAAAAAGCTGGCCCCTTCACCCTCGGAGCTTACCTTTTCCGCCTCTGGCAGCGTTACGTCTGCCATCCCTACACGCCAACGCTGTAGTTTCCACTTACTTTTTTAAGGCAGAATTAAATGTATTTGACCTATATCTGCCCCACTTCTCTTGAAACTTGAAATGCTATTAAAGCAAATTAAGACGTTTTTAAAGGTCAAAATACTCTTTAACTACTCAGGAGTGTGTTAGAGTTTGTGTAGGAGTGTGAGTGTGTGTGTACGGGTGTGCACAGCAGGTGTGTTGTGAGCGTGTGAGAGAGAATGCGTGTGAATGTGTGTATGTGTCTAAGCGTGTCGCTGTGTGAGTGTGTGTGTATGAGTGTGTAGATGAGTGTGCATACGTGAGGGGTTCTGATTTATAGGATTTCCACCCAACAGAGTGAGGCAAAAGTGTTTTCCTCTGGCTCTGAGCTTTACCGTAGACATAAGACAGGGTAGAATATCAACGTGGTTTTAACCTTGCTTTAATGCTATGGTAGTGAGCTTGGTTAAGGCTGAATTAAAGTTGACTTTTCTTCCTGTTGTTGGAGGCTTGTGGAGAGAAGAGTTGGGGATACTAAGTTTTTTTTTGTTTGTTTTTTGTTTTTTAGAGACAAGGTCTCACTTGGTCGCCTTTGGTAGAGTGCCGCGGAGTCACAGCTCACAGCAACTTCCAACTCTTGGGTTTAGGCGATTCTCTTGCCTCAGCCTCCCAAGTAGCTGGGACCACAGGTGCCCGCCACAACGCCCAGCTATTTTTTGTTGCAGTTTGACCGGGGCTGGGTTTGAACCCTCCACCCTCGGTATATGGGGCCAGCGCCCTACTCACTGAGCCACAGGTGCTGCCCTGGGGATACTAAATTTTAAATATGGTTATCACTTTCTTCCCAGGGTAAGTGACCCAAAGGTAGGGACTAACTCTTTCAGAATGCCTTCTGCGCTCCTGACGTCAGTGTGAAGGTTGTCTGCCTACTGTCCAAAGTGAGCTCTGGAACTTTCTTTTAATACTTAAGTGTTAATTCTAGTGTGTGCTTCAGGAAAAAAAAATACATATTCTATACCTAGACAGGTATCCCCTATAAAATGTACAAATACATATATAGATGTATATATATCCCCTACACCTAATTTAAGGGTATTTCTTAGAATGAGGCTTCATTTATTCAAGGAAGAAAATGAATCCAAGAAAAAGGCGTGTAAATAATACAGTTTGTTGATGGGACACAATCGTGAATGATTGATGTCACTTAATCCTCACAATGCTTAGAGTGGCAGGAGGTCAACCTACCCCTAAGTCAGTAAACTCTCCTCACATTTTGTACTTCCTCAAAGCATTTAAACTTGTCATTAGATACTTAATTGTGTAACCTTTTGCATAATTTGTCTCTTCAACTGGGGCTGTGTCTGGCATTTCAAGGTTGTGTTTCTAGCATCTAGCTGTGTGCCAGCCACACAGTAAGTGATCCAAAGATACCAGCATATCTGGTGCTTACCATGCAGGTGCCCTGCAAGGTAAGAATTACTGGGCTTTAACGGTGCTAAGTGACTTGCTTCAGATTTGTCAACTAGGCTACAGTCAAGGTCACATTCGAACTCGTGGCTTTCAGGCTGCACAAAGCCTACGAGCTTTTTGCCAAACACCACTACCTCAGACCATGGTAGCTGCCCCATCACAAAATGAGGAAAACGAAGTGGAAAACAGAGCTTTATAAAAGTACAAGCATACCTCAGAGATGTTTGGGGTTTGATCCCAAACCACCACAATAAACCCCAAATTGCAATAAAGTGAGTCACACAAAGTTTTTGGTTTCCCAGTGCATATAAAAGTTGTGTTTACACTATAGTGTAGCCAAAGAAGTATGCCATAGTATTGGGTCTAAAAAGATATACAAATTTTAATTTAAAATACTTTATTGCTTAAGGAAAGGACAACCATCATCTGAGCCTTCAACAAGTCATAACCTTTTTGCTGGGGGAGGGCCTTGCCTCGGTGTTGATGGCCTCGGACTGATCAGGTGGTTGTTGAAGGTTGGGGTGGCCGTGGCAATTTCCTAAAATGAGACAACTATGAAGTTTCTTGCATCACTTGACTCTTCTTTTCATGAAAGATTTCTCTGTAGCATGTGCTGCTGTTTGACAGCATTTTACTCTCAGCGGAACTTCTTTCAAAGTTAGAGTCAATCCTCTCAAACCCTGCCACTAATTTATCAGCTAAGTTGATGTAATAGTCTAAATCCTTTGTTTTCATTTCAGCAATGTTCACAGCCTCCTCACTTCAAGTCGATTCCTTCTCAATAAACCACTTTCTTTGCTCATCCACAAGAAGCAAGTTTTCATCTGTTCGGGTGTTATCATCAGATTGCAGCAGTTCAGTCATATCTTCAAGCTCCACTTCTAATTCTAGATCTCTTGCTGTTTCCACCGTGGTCTGCAGTGACTTCTTGCCCTGAAGTCTTGAACTCCTCAAAGTCATCCATGAGGGTTAGATTCAGCTTCTTCCAAACTGCTATTAATGTTGATATTTTGTCCTCCTCCTATTAGTCAGGAATGTTCTTAATGGAATCTAGAATGGTGAATCCTTTCCAGAAAGTTTTCGATTTACTTTGCCCGGATCCATCAATCACTGTCTAGGGCAATGATTTATAAAAATGTATTTTTTAAATAATAAGAATTGAGAGTCAAAATTACTCCTTGATCTATGGGCTGAAGAATGGATGTTGTATTAACAGGCACAAAAACAACATTAATCTCCTTCTATATCTCCATTGAACTCTTGGGTGAGCAGGTGCATTGTCAACGAGCAGCAGTATCCTGAGATGAATCTTTTTTTTCTGAGAGTAGGTCTCGACAGTAGGCTTAAAATATTCAATAAACCATACTATAAACAGATGTGCCGTCATCCAAGCTTTGTTGCTCCATTTCTAGAGAACAGGCAGAGTAGATTTAGCATAATTCCAAAGGATCTAGGGTTTTTGAAATGGTGGCTGAGCATTGGCTTTAACTTCAAGTTACAACATCAGTCCCTAATAAGAGAGTCAGCCTGTCCTTTGGTGCTCTGAAGCCAAGTGTTGACTTCGCCTCTCCAGCTATGAAATGACTAGGTGGTATTGTCTTCCAAAGGCAGTCTATTTCATCTGCATTGAAAATCTGCTGCTTGGTGAAAATCTTAGCTAGACCTTCTGGATTATTTGGTGTAGCTTGAACTTCATCACTTGCTGCTTCACCTTACACATTTATTTTATGGAGATGGCTTTTTTCCTTAAACCTCATGAACCAATCTCTGCCAGCTTCAAACTTTCCTTCTGCAGCTTCCTCACCTTTCTCAGCCTTCATAGCATTGAAGAGAATTGGGGCATTTCTCTGGATTAGGCTTTGGTTTACGGGAATACTATGGCTGGTTTGATCTTCCATCCAGACCACTAAAACTTTCTCCATGTCAGCAATCAGTCTACTTTGCTTTCTTATCATTTGAGTGTTCAGTTTGATTTCCTTCTAGAACTTTCCCTTTGCGTTCACAACTTGGCTACCTGTTTGGCACAAGAGGCCCGCCATTTTCAGCCTGCCTCCGTTTTTAACAGGCCTTCCTCACTAAGCTTAATTATTTCTAGTGTTTGATTTAAAGTGAGACATATGTGACTCTTGCTTTCGTTTGGACGCTTAGAGGCCATTGCAGAGTTATTCGTCGACTTTATTTCAATATTGTTATGTTTTAAGGAACAGAGAGGCCCCAGGTGAGGGAGAGAGATGGGAAATGGCTGGTGAGTGGAGCAGTCAGAACGGCCGAACTCTCTCTCTTTCCAACACATGATATCTCCATCACGTTTCTCATCTCTAATTTTCAGAATTTGTAGAAATGAGTTATAGCAGCGTGAGGCTGGAAATTCACAGGAAGGAGGCAGTATTCGTTTCCTGAGGTTTCTATAATAAAGTACCACAAGCTTGTTGACTTTAAATGACAGAAATTTATTCTCTCTAAAAGGAGAAGTCTCCAGAGAGACTGCAAGGTGTCATAGGGCTATTCTTTAAACTCGGTTGAGACCTTCCTCGCCTCTTCTAGCTTCTGATGGTGGCCATATCTCACTTAAGAGATATGCAATTAAAACCCACCCGTAGAAACGCCCTCTGGAATATCTGTAAGTGTTCCATGGACGAGAGTGAGGGTGGGGTTGCTATGTGCACTTTACTGTATTTCCCCATTCTAGCCTCACAATCCCGTGTACTTAGGTATGATCCTTGCACCCATTTTTTGGATGACAGAACTGATAGGGTTTAAAAGGTAAGTGACTTGGCTAAGGTCACACATTTAGTGGGTGAGGGGAGGCCATGCTGTGAATTCAGCTCTGAAACTGGAACACTTAAACACTGTGTCACACTGCCTCACCCCACTGCAGCAGGAGACCCCAGGGGGCTCATATCTCACACGTTTTGCTGTTCCTACCCAGAGGGGGCCTGGGTAATTTTCCTGTTTGAGGGAAGGGGCTTCTGCAGATGCCAAGCTAAGCATATGGTGTCAGCTCTGCCCCACACTTAAATAAACTTCAGACCCTCCCAAGGCAAATGAGGGGCGGATGAGCCCAGCATGAGACTCCCTTCCCAAGGCACTTCTAGGCTCCAGTCAAGAAGGATTCCATGAAGAACCATCCACTGGCCAGGCACAGAGGCGCACACCTGTAATCCTAGTGCTCTGGGAGGCTGAGAAGGGGAGATTGCCTGAGAGCAGAAGTTCGAGACCAGCCTGAGCGAGAGGGAGACCCCATCTCTAAAACCAGCCAGGCATTGTGGCTGGCACCTGTAGTCCCATGTACTCAGGAGGCTGAGGCAAAAGAATCGCTTGAGCCCAGGAGTTTGAGATTGCTGTGAGCTGTGATGCCATGGTACTCTACCAAGAGCAACAAAGTGAGACTGTGTCTCAAAAAAATAAATAAATAAAATAAAGAACAGCCCACTTCCTCTCCCAAGTCACAGCACCCCACACCAGCTCATCCTTCCCCTGTGGCCCCGGTGACCTGTGTTTATTTACTAGTCCCAGGTATCCCTTGGCAACTGCTCTTTTCCAGAATGCCTGAGCAGGAGCACCCTGACAATACTGAGCTCAGGACACGTGAAGGAACGATGTGCTGCCACCAGCAAACCCAGGAACCTCACTCCACACCCGAGGCCTTGCATTTATTTTTAACTTAATTTAAAATAAATCTACGGCTGCGCGGACCAACAGAAGTATAGGTGACGGTCCGAGACAATGCCGCCAAGCTGGGAACCAGGGAGACGGCCGAGACTGACCCCAAGACGGTGCAGAATCCGGCCTCGGTGGTGCAGACCCTCCTGCAGCAGGTGCAAGATAAACTTCAGACCATGTCTGACCAGATCATTGGAAGGAATATCCTTTTTATTTGAAGTTGGCCTTTAATGGGCCCTGGGATCCTCTCCGCCGGGTAGTGATGGGGATAAACGGATGGTTTGCAGGCGAGTCGCCTACTGAGCTTAGAGGTGCGGTGTTCCTGAGGACAGTCTTAGCGGCCAGGGACACGCGAAATCAGATCCCTGGTTCGGTGAACGTACAGTCCACCAATGGTAATGGCTAGTGTGGTTCACTTTGGGCTGGGCACAGAGCACTTTCTGTGTGTCTCATGTTTGAGGCTTTATAAAAAAGGGTAACACTACTAACATTCATAAGATCATGACCTTCTGAGTATGTTCTAGTGTTACCATCTTTGTACAATGGAAGAAGATACTGAGTTTAGAAAACTGAAAGACCTTAACAGGTTCCCATCCGGTCCTTTAGTCTCATTCACAGGGTATAACCATATCCAAAGGAATTTGGAAGACCCATTTCCTCAAGACAGTTGTGTTTAAGGACATCATATATAGAGCCCCGAAGGAAAAGGGTAAGAAATGAGATGTTAGTGTTAGTGGTCTTTAACTTCACCACTTGATGATATGAGTAGTCGCATTGATGATCTGGAGAAAAACATCGCAGACCTCATGACACAGGCTGGAGTGGAAGAACTGGAAGGTGAAAGCAAGATACCTGCCACACAAAAGAGTTGAAGGTGAGGGAAGAACAACAATACATATTTTTAAAAAAATACGTAAAAACAAAATGAGCACCTGTAGCTCAGTGGTTAGGGCTCTGGCCCCGTGTACCGGGGGTGGTGGGTGTGAACCCAGCCTGGGTCTGCTTAACAACAACAACAACAATAGCAAAAATACAGCAAGATAACTCGTTACTACAATTTTAATGCATTCTCACTTTGTGTAGATCAGTTCCCAGCCATGATACCTGCAAGTTTCCCTTTTGTTTGGAAGACTGTATTTTGAAATCATTCATTCACAATCTAATTTTTCACATAGAATTTATTTTCCCAATTTTTATTATTTAAACCTTTGTTGCTGTTAGTTAAGACCCTTGGCAGTTTATATCATTCCAACCAATAGCAAATGTGTGTCATTGGCCTAAAAAACCTGGAGGATTTTTCATTGGGTTTTGAGGGGTTTTTTTGTTTGTTTTAGAAATAGCAAATAATCAAACCACCCACATTACCACCTTCTCAAATGCCTTAAATTGTAGGGACTTGCTTGGGAGTTTACAACATAGATAAACTAAATTGTGGCCATATTAAGCTTTTAGTCTGGAGTTGATTTAAATGTCCACTAAATAGTTTCAGGTAGCAGGAAATAATTAAATAACTTACATAGCAAGAAGATAGATGGCCCGTAATCACTCAACACAGTGAGTTTCTTCCTTGTAAGCATTTCCCTGTAGTGCATGCTTTGTGGTTACCTCATTGTAACCCCAAAATGATTTTTAAACTTTTCTTGCATCTCTTTTATAGCATTCTAATACTCTACAAATAAGGTTTATTGAGAATCATTTGATTGCTAGAGCTCCAAACAGAATGCATAGTAAAAGATGACCTAATTTCTTATTTTCTGAGCATGTTCTGGACCAAATTTTACATAACTGTGAAATAGAGGTCTGGGAAGTTAAAGACTCTTAAATCTGTGTCTTAACAATAGGCTGGATTGATTCACTGTAAATAAATCATATCGCCAGTCTGTTATGGGTTATATGATCTTTATGATAAGAGATGATTTGGAAAATGTCCTGGCAGCCTTAGAAGCTGCTTTGGGTCTCTGATACTATGTGGCAGTCAAAAATTCTGTCAATGAGATGAGAGCATCTTCACAAGAATTGGGCTGATTAAAGACCGTCCAGTAACAGGGATAATACAAAGAAAAGAATGAGTAGGAAATGGATTCAGAAGTTTTTATAATAAATACTGTATTTCTAATTAAACCTATTGTGGTTTTGCTAGAATACTGAGTAAAGAAAATGAGTTTAATTCAATGGAGGATTCTAAAAGGATTTTTAATTGATAGTTGTGTCATTTTTATTTATCCTCATATAATGAAAAGACATGTTTATGATTTTTCCTTCTTCAACAGGTTGCTAATTTACACTGAAATCTGGAACACCTTTTTCCAAGCCAAGAGAAGATTGAATGAATGGCTTTTTGCACTAACTACTATGCGTAGACAGGTTTTATATTATAAAATGTGCGTTCTTATCACACACTACATGGTTACTTTTTAGAGTGACTTACCCCCTAGTTGCTTGAACATGGTATCTTCATATCTTGGACCTTGGTCAGTTGTGCTATTAATTTTGTCAGTTCCTGCAAAAAAAAATTGTCAAATTTGTTATTGTATTTTTGTGAAGTCCTTTTTTTCCTGCCATTCCTTTTGTAGTAATTGCTCTTTGGTAAAAGTTGCTGTGTGATTTTTTTATTAAACAGTAAATCCTTCGATCGTAGTTAGCCCTGGTGAAGTGAGACACTGGTAGAGTTTAGGGTTCTTCGATTCTCAGCACAAAGTGACTGTGCAGCTAACACAAGACAGTGTGTTGGCAATACTTTTCAAATGGCTAAAACATTTAATAACTGTTTATTCAGAAATATTTGTCACTGCTTCGTGCCAAAACTCAGAATTAAAGTTCCTGAGGTCAGATGCTAAAGTCAATGAAAAGTAACGACTGCCACTTTCCTGTGTTCGAACTTAGTTAAAATACAGAAAATAACAGAATAGCCTGATGGCATGAGGTGTTCATTTGTTAGAGTTTTGCATGAGATTCTGATACTTCAGTGGGACCCTGCATTATTCATCTACAATGGTTATCATAAAAAATCTGGCAGGATTTTAAAACTGTTACTCCATCTTTTCTTTAAGTGAAAAAGAG
>CAUYRH010020829.1:0-18358 GCA_963574655.1 Perodicticus potto | reverse complement strand
ACAGAGTCTCACTTTATCACCCTCGGTAGAGTGCCGTGGCATCACACAGCTCACAGCAACCTCCAACTCCTGGGCTTAGGCGATTCTCTTGCCTCAGCCTCCCGAGTAACTGGGACTACAGGCGCCCTCCACAACGCCCGACTATTTTTCTGTTTTGCAGTTTGGCCAAGGCCGGGTTAGAACCCACCACCTTCGGTATATGGGGCCGGCGCCCTACTCGATGAGCCACAGGTGCCGCCAATACAGACTCTTAAAATGATTTAAAATAATTAGTATATTAGATAAATTCTCAAAGACTTCAGTAGGCTTTAATATGCTCTTTTTTTTTTTTTTTGAGACAGAGCCTCAAGCTGTTGCTCTTGGTTGAGTGCCGTGGCATCACAATTCACAGCAACCTCAAATTCCTGGGCTCAAGCAATTCTCCTGCCTCTGCCTCCCAAGTAGCTGGGACTACAGGTGCCCGCCACAATGCCTGGCTATTTTTTGGTTGCAACCGTCATTGTTTGGCGGGCCAGGCTGGATTCGAACCCGCCAGCTCAGGTGTATGTGGCTGGCGCTTTAGCTGCTTGAGCCACAGGCGCCGAGCCAGCTTTCATATGCTTTTAACATCAAGTATGTGAGCAGAACTATAATCAAAGTTAGCTCATGCTTCACAAGGAAAATAATGTAGCTTTTTTACCAGAGACAGATAAGAGGAATTCAAAGTATGAACCTTGACCTGAGTGCTACCTAACAATGATATGCGGATAAACGGACTGTACCAGGCTTCAGCTCCTCACATTACAATGGCAAGAATAGACTTAGCATTGCAGTGTGGCTTCCTACACCCAGCATATATTCCTGCAGAAACTGTCAAGTCTCCGCAAGGGAGGACTTGTAATGCCAAGTAATTACCCGTAACTTTACTTTCTTCCTGTCACCCACACCCAAATGACTCAAATGGCTGCTTCACACTCATGTATTCATTCATTCCCTCATGTATTAATCCAAATGATCTATGAGTCTTGAGTTTGCCTTGCCAGGGGATTGTCTTCCAGATGAGTTTTGCACTGTCGTCAGAGCAGCAAACCAGTTCTCACCTCCTTTTGTACAGACCCGGTGTGCTTCATGCTCGCAGAAGAGGGGTAATAAAAAACAAGAAATCACCCAAGTACTTTATTATCTAATATGCGTGGTTCCCAGATCTAGTAATAGTTAATTATTACTATCCCTAAAAAGGCCTTTAAAAACTTTCTTTTTTAATTATTACCATCCCTAAAAGGGCCTTTAAAAACTTTCTTTTTATTTTATTATTGTTATTTTTATTTTGAGATTTTAGAGTTTTTCTCTGTTGCCTAGGCTGGAATGCAATGTGGTGTCATCATAGGTCACCTCAAACTCCTGGGCTCAAGCAATCCTGCTGCTTCAGCCACCCAAGTAGCTACAGTGACAGGTATGTGCCACCACACCTAGCTCATTTTTCTATTTTTTTGTAGGGATAGGGTCTTGGTTTTGCTCAGGCTAGTCTTGAACTCCTTACCTCAAGCAATCCTCCCACCTTGGCCTTCTAAAGTGCTAGGATTATAAGCATGAACCATCAAACCTAAAATACTTTTTTTGAATAAAGTAAGCATATGGTAAATATTCAAACAGAACAAAATGGTATACAGTGGAAAGTACGTCCTCCCACATCTGGCCTTTGCTCCCTTCCTGATAACTTGTTATCAATTCATGTACATTCTGTGTCTGACTCTTTTTTTTTTTTTGAGACAGAGCCTCAAGCTGTCACCCTGGATAGAGTGCTGTGGCATCACAGCTCACAGCAACCTCCAAATTCCTTGGCTCAAGTGAATCTCTTACCTCTGCCTCCCAAGTAACTGGGACTACAGACGCCCGCCACAACGCTCGGCCATTTTTTGGTTGCAGCCGTCATTGTTGATTGGCGGGTCCGGGCTGGATTCGAACCTGCGAGCTCAGGTGTACATGGCTGGCACCTCAGCCTGTTGAGCCACAGGCGCCGAGCCCCAGAGTTTCTTTTGAGTGGTCTGTTACCATTTCCAATTTCAATCTTTCGTAAGAGACCTCCTTTCTATCTGGAAGTTTTTATGGTCTTAACTTTATTCCTGGAGTTGTAAAATTTTACTATGATGAGGTTTTGTGTAGGTCTTCGTTTTAAATTCATGTATTATGAGATGCCTAAATTATGTCTAAAGATTCAGTTGATGTGTCAGGGATTGTTGTATTATTTACAAACAATTCCTTTTTTTTGGTAAGACTAGTCAAGTGCAGTAGGGGTTTTTTGTTTTGTTTTTGAGACAGAATTTCACTCTGTCACCCCCAGGTAGTGTTCAGTGGTATCACGATAACTCATTGCAACCTCAAACTCCTCGCTCAAGTGATCCTCCTGCCTCAGCCTCTCAACGTATCTGGGACTAAAGGCATGGGCCAACCATGCCTAGCTAGTTTTTTCTGTTTTTAGTAGTGATGGGGTCTTGCTCTTGCTCGGGCTGGTTTTGAGTCCTGACCTTAAGCAATCCTTTTGGCTCGGCCTTCTCTTTTTCTTTATACACCTGCCTTTCAGGTATTGGGCCTCCTAGATTGATGCTCTAATTTCTTTATCGTTTCTCTCATGTTGTTCGATTGAGTTGTTCCAAGAGTTTTTTAGAGGGATCTCTTGAAAAATGATCTCTTTGTCAAAATCAGTAATTAAAATACTAGATTTTTTTTTTTAGTTTTATAGCTTTTGGCCAGTTTTTTATTCTCTCTCTCTATTTTTTTTCTTTTTTTTTTAAGAGACAGAGTCTCACTTCGTCGCCCTGGGTAGAGTGCCATGGCATCACAGCTCACAGTAACCTCCAACTCCTGGGCTTAGGTGATTCTGTTGCCTCAGCCTCCCAAGTAGCTGGGACTACAGGTGCCCGCCACAACGCCCAGCTATTTTTTGTTGCAGTTTGGCCGGGGCCAGGTTTGAACCTGCCACCCTGGGTATATGGGGCCGGCGCCCTACTCACTGAGCCACAGGTGCCACCCAGAATTAAGTTAGTTTTAGTACATGTCTGAAACATAGTAAATGTTCAATAAATATTGCCATTATTATTATTATTATTTTGATTAATTCTTTTCAGAGACTAAGTCTTATTCTATCATGTAGGCTGGAGTTCAGTGTTGAAATCACAATGCCCAGCAACCCTCAATTCCTGGGTTCAAACAGTCCTTCTGTCTCAGCCCCAAAGTGCTGGGATTGCAGGCCTGAGCCATCACACCTGCTGTTATTATCCCTGTTCCTTTTACATAACATCCTATTGTTGTTTTGTGGATATAATCTTCCCTACTTTTCTCAGGATATTAACCAGAGAGTTCCTTGGATAGCCTCTGTTTCTATTTGTTTTTCTCTTACGTTTTTCAAATGTCTCATGTTAGATAGAGATAAGCTAAAAAGCTGTTTGGAAATGCTGGGACTACACAGGACTTTGGGGCACAGTGGGCTTCTTGGTGGGCTTTTTCACTGTGGGATTCCTGAATGTCAATATCTGTAGGTCTTTTCTCTGAAGCTGTTGATTTCTCTAGAGGAGCATTTTTAAATTTGTCAGCGGTAGATGTGTAATGGCTGCCAATGTTCTCTGAGCTGGGTGAGCAAGGGGTTCTGAGGATTCCTGTTTCCGATGCCCATAGAATAGGCTTAGAGGAAAGGCCCACAGACCCTGACTGTGGCCCTTTTCCTGCTGTCCGCTACACTTGATGTGTCTGAGCCTGGGTCTCCGAAATTTCTCTTCTCCTGGGATGACGGGAGACGGTATCTATCTATCTATCTAGTCACTGTGCCTAGATTGATTTTTTTTTTTTAATGCAATGGGGGGAATTGTTTGTTTTGTTTTACTTTTTCCTTTCCCTTCCTTCTTTCCTTCCCTCCTCCCTCCCTCCCTCCCTTTCTTTCTTCCTTCCTTCCTTCCTTCCTTCCCTCCTCTTCACCAGGCATGCTGTATCTGGGATATTTAGGCTGAGATCAGGGAAAATGAGTCAAGGTGTTCAGAACACATTAAAGAAGAACAGAAATCCTCTGGCTGAAGCCTAAATGTCTAAAATAAATGAAGCCCTGTTCTGCCCAGCAGAACTTTTTCCTCCACTCTCCACTCTTTGCTGCGTCTGCAGATTAGAGACCTTAACAGAGACTGAGGGCTTCCTAGAACAAATATTTGTTTAAATCTTTCATTTTTTCCTGTGGTCTATAAAAGCCACTATGGTTTTTAGTCCTGGAATCAGCTTTTCCAGGCATATCGCATTGGCCTCCAGCTGTGATCCTTCTAAGGTCGTGAACTCTAAAGAGCTCTAACAGAGGTTTGAAGAGTCTTGTTCATGAGAAACTGGTAGAATTTCATGAGAAGGTGCAGGGGGGCACACGAGCAGAATTCCTGCTAGTTCCTGTATCAACCAGCGAACCAGTAATTTGACTGTGACTATGTTCTAGCCTTGTACAAGGAGTCTATGGAAGATTCCTGTCCTTGTGAAGTATCTAGTATAGTTTTATGGCATATGAAAGAATTAGCAAGGGCAGGCACAGGGGCTCACAACTGTAATCCTAGCACACTGTGAGGCCAAGGCGGGAGGATCTCTTGAGCTCAGGAGTTTGAGACCAGCCTGAGCAAGAGTAAGACCTGTCTCTACTAAAAATAGAAAAACTAGCCGGTTGTTGTGGCAGGCACCTGCAGTCCCAGCTACTCAGAGGCTGAGGTAGGATGATTGCTTCAGCCTAGGAGTTGCAGGTTACTGTGAGCCAGGCTGATGCCATGGCACTCTAATCTGGGGCATCAGAGTGAGAGTCTGTCTCAAAAGAAAAAAAAAAAGATTTAGCAAAAACTATAAGACAGCATGAAACTGACACTACCATAGCAGCTCAGAGGAGATGGCAATCAATAAATGATGAAAATCAGTGAAGGAACCTGATCACTCAAGGTTAGATTGTAAAAGAAGGGGAAAAGGAGCAAAGTGAGGGAGCGCTTCGCCTGTGGGGGGAAGGAAGCTTCTACATAACACTATTGGACTTGGCCTTGGCCCTTAGAGAACAGTTCTAATTTTATTTTATTCTTTTCTGTTTGAGACAAGTTCTCACTTTGTTGCCCATGATGGTCTTGAACGCCTGGCCTCAAGCAATCCTCTCACCTCAGCCTCCCAAATTGCTGGGATTATAGGCACGAGCCACCAAGCCTGGCCTAAACCTTAATTTTTGGTGGTTGTTATTTTTAGTTTAGCAGTAAGTCCCTACTTATATCTACAGTTTTCCCAGCTGACCGGTTTAGCATTCTTTGTGATGATACAATAAATATTTAAGTAGGTAGAGATCTATTTCTGCCCCTGACCCTAAGCCTCTTAAATCTCCAGGCTTCACATGGGCTATGGTGTCACAGTGAACAAACTGAGATAATAAGAAGAGATTTGGCTGAATTTCATTCATATCCAGGCCTATTTGGCAGCAGAAAGGGGAAAGGGCAAATCCCCACTCCCATGGGTTGTGCCTCTGCAATAATCTAATAGCCATTTGCCACTTGCATGTATCACTTGCTAGAATATCTGGTCATATCAGATTGTATCATTTCTTGTCCATCATGCATTTATTTAATAAATACTCACTGAGTACCTGCTAGGTTTCAGGCACTGTTTCAGGTGCTAAGGACACAGCACCTTATCTTCTCCCTATTTCAATCTTAAAAAGGTGTGCTCATATCCTTGAGGGTCTTGGGCAGTATGACAGGGGCACACAGAGTTCTAGAATAATTGTGTAATCGATATTTTAAAAATATATTTGGAGTAGAATACAGAATTCATATGCGTTTTTTTCTTTTTTTTTTTGAGATTGAATCTAGTTCTGTTCCCCAGACTAGAATGCAGTGGTGTTATCATAGCTCAGCTTCAACCAAAAACTCTTGGGCTCAACTGATCTTCCTGCCTGAGCCACCAGAATAGCAGGGGCTGCAGGGCACACTATCATACCTGTGCTAATTTATCTGTATTTTTGTAGAGACGAGGTCTCACTATGTTGCTCAGGCTGGTCTTAAACTCCTGGCCTCAAGGCATCCTACCACCTGGGATTACAGGTGTGAGCCACCATTCCTCGCTGAATTTCTTTTTTATCCATTTTCCCACAATACACATACTCTATAGACATTTCTACAATAGTTCTTATATTTTGTTATGCCTATATATTTGCCCATATTTTTTCCCACTGGAAATTATTATTATTATTATTTTAGAGACAGAGTGTCACTTTGTTGCCCATGGTAGAGTGCTGTGGCATCACAGCTCACAGCAACCTCCAGCTCTTGGGCTTAGGTGATTCTCTTGCCTCAGCCTCCCAAGTAGCTGGGACCATAGGCACCCGCCACAACGCCCAGCTATTTTTTTTTGTTTTTGTTGCAGTTTGGCTGGGGCTGGGTTCGAACCCGCCACCCTCGGTGTATGGGGCAGGCGCTCTACTCACTGAGCCACAGGCGCCGCCCTTCCCACTGGATATTAAACTCCCCCGGCAGGGACATCTTTCCTATCCATCTTTGTATTTATATATTGTATTTACATAATGCTTGTCACCAAATGAATGTAAGCTGAACAAATTAATTTTTCAGAGGGACTTGCAAATTCTCTGAGAAGCTCATCTAAAAACATTAATTTATGGCTTGGTGCCTGTGGCTCAAGCAGCTAAGGCACCAGCCACATACACCTGAGCTAGTGGGTTTGAATCCAGCTCGGGCCCGCCAAACAACAATGATGGCTGCAACCAGAAAAAAAAAAAAAATAGCCTGGCATTGTGGCGGGCGCCTGTCGTCCCAGCTACTTGGGAGGCAGAGGCAGGAGAATCGCTTGAGTCCAGGAGTTGGAGGTTGCTGTGAGCTGTGATGCCATGGCACTCTACCCATGGTGACAGCTTGAGGCTCTGTCTCAAAAAAACAAAACAAAACATTAATTTATTCATTCATCTGTGCATAAACTAATTAAATATTAATCAGCTTTCTACTCTTGAGCCCAGGTTTATGAAGGGAATAGTAAGAAAACCAGAACTAGTCCCTTCCCACATGAAGCTTCTAATTATATGAAGACAACTCAGAGAAATAAAAGAAAAAAATATTTAATTGCAAGTATTTATGTTAAATATAATAAATTAGATATAATTAATTAAATGCAAAATTGATAAGTGCTATAAAGAAAAAGTACAAGAAATTATGAACTATAATTACATCTTTAAATACATTGTGATTTCTTAATATATCACACAGTTATATTTGAACTGTATCTTTAGACTGTCCCACCTCTTGTTATAATGCCTTCTTTTCCATACTGGTATAGAAGACTCATTGTGTGGGGGAGGCACAACTAAGGGGCAGTCGCCTTCTCCTTTAAAAACCATAGCTAAACCTTCCCAGAAAGGAGAAATAATTGCAATTGTAGCCAAACTTTTTCAGAAAAGAGAGAGGAAGGGAGAATTTCCCCATGTAATTTATCAATATCACTTTGATCCCAAACCCAGATAAAGGTATCACATACTCACAAAAAAGAAAACCATAGACCCATTTCTGTCATGAACATAGATGCAATCATCCCTTTACAAAATCAAATCAAGTGATAGATACAAGGAATAATGCATCAGACCAAGTGGGTTTTATCCTCAGAATGTAAGGTTGGTTTAACATCAAAAAAATCAATCATTGTAATTCCCGATATTGATAAGAAAAAAGGAAAAAAAGCAGTATCATTTCAGCAGATGAAGAAAGAAACTTTGGCCAGGTGTGGTGACTTGTGCCTATAATCCTAGCACGTTGAGAGGTTGGGGTAGGTGGATTGCTTGTGCTTAGGAGTTCAAGACCAGCCTGAGCAAGAGCAAGACCCCATCTCTACTAAAAATAGAAAAATTAGCCAGCTGTTGTGGTGGGCACCTGTAGTCCCAGCTCCTTGGGAGGCTGAGGCAAGAGGATCACTTAAGCCCAAGAGTTTGAGGTTGCTGTGAACTGTGACACCACAGCACACTACTGAGGGTGAAATAGTGAGACTCTGTCTCAAAAAAATAAAATAGGGGCAGCGCCTGTGGCTTAGTGAGTAGGACACTGGCCCATATACTAAAGGTGGCAGGTTCAAACCCAACCCCGGCCAAAGTGCAACAAAAATAGCCAGGCATTGTGGCAGGCACCTGTAGTCCCAGCTACTCAGAAGGCTGAGGCAAGAGAATCGCCTAAGCCCAGGAGTTGGAGGTTGCTGTGAGCTGTGACACTGCGGCACTCTACTGAGGGCAACATAGTGAGACTCTGTCTCTAAAAAAAAAAATAAAATAAAATAAAAATGGGAATATAAGATAAAAGGTAAAAAATAATTAAATTTAAAAATTTAGTTATTAATTTGACAACTAATTTGATCTTTTTTCCAAATTGAATCTTTAAAATGTACAGAGGTGAGAAGAACCTTGTGGAAGTTTTTCACTAATAGCTCCCTTCATTGACACTCACCGAAAGCTCTATGAATATTGTCTTTTTTAATCCTTACAGCAACCCTATAAAATAGGTTCCATTTGTGTTCCCATTGTACAGATAATGAAACTGAAGCTTAGAGAAATCAAATAAATTGCCTGCTGAAATACAGCTAGTAAATGGCTGTTTGGGAATCTGTGCTCTTAAACATTGTTCGGGACCATCTCCCATCTCACCGCTTCACCTTATAAATGAGGCAGCCCTGAGTCAAGTGACATTGCACCAAGGCAACTGCAAAGTAGGAACTCGAACCCAGGCCTTTTGGCTCTTGGGGCACTGCTATGTATTCCCCCGCCCCCCGGAAACTGTGTTACTTTCCCATCTAATCCACCACCCCTTCCTTTTTTCCAAAACACACATTTTTCCTCCTTGGAAGCTCCAGGCCTGAAATACTAGGGAAATAAATATAACTTAGTGGAGCCAAGGATTGCATTTTGTCTCCTGCTCTGTTTAGCATTCGAAACCACTAGGCCTCGGAGAAGACTCTGCCCACACCCAGAAAAGAGCATGTTCAAGCAGGAGTGGGTGGAATCCTCTCTTCATAGGAATGCAGATGGTGAGAAAGAGTGTAAGTATGAAAGGGGAAAGGAGGGAAAGAAAATTAAAGTTGGGGCTGGAGAACCCTGTACGGTATTCATCTCTCAGGAATGTGAGACTCTGGGGACTGTACAGGGAGTCCACGGCGGTAAGTGCTCAGGGGCCTCAAACCGGCCCTTTTCTAGACAAAGATCAGTTTCTGTCATCCCCACTCACAACCTCCAGTGTCTTTCTGAGATCCCCGATGGGTACCAGCAGGTAGCCCCGGGGGCACCAAGGCTCAGGGGCTGTGGCTGTTTGGCAAAATTAAAAAGGAAGAAAAATTAGTCACCATCCCAGCAATGTGAATTAAGCAAAATGGTATGGGCTGGATGGTATTTTAATAAGTCGAGAGAGAGAATAAAAATGTCATCACCTTTTCCTTTTACAAAAGTGATGTCTTCACTCAGATGGAAAGAAGCTCACCCTCCCTGGCGAGCACCCACTGTGAGTGTCATCATTCCTATATCCAGCACGACTTAGGGGAATGTAGAGCAAGCATTCTAGAAAGAAAAGGGGTGAGCTGTTGGAAATGGTTGTGGGAAAAAAGTAGTTCAGGAGTCAGAAAATAGTTTACAAATCTAAAAATCCACTGGAAGTTATTTTTGCACAACATGATTCACGTTTGTAAGATGTTCACACACAACATAAAAACTGTATGGTAAGGTCTTTGCTTCTCTTCCCCAAATAGATTTCAAAAATAATACATATTATTACAAAATGGGATTTAGGTGATCATTTTTCCTTCCCCCCAAATTGAGCATTTAGTGTGAGATCATTGTTCTCTTCCCTCAAATATAAAGGGTATAGAAATTTCACTTGCCCTGTCAGTTCTGTTGAGAAATATTTCTTGGTAGCCACGGAGGTTAGAAAAAAATAAGGAAAACAATATTTTGGGTCTTGAGGGGAATTTTTAACTCCTCTTAGTTTAATTTTATGCATTTAATATTAGGTGCAAAACAAAACAAATAAACAATACAAAATAGAAAAAAAAGAAGTCCAAAACTAACCTTTCCTAAATTCATAAAATAGTAGGTTTGAAAACACATTGTTAGAGTGGTTACCTAAGCCAGTGTGGGTCAAATGGGAGTCAGGACTCCAATTTACTATGTTGGCCTTAAATAAGATTTTTTGTTTTTTTGGAGACAAAGTGGCCTCAGGGTAGAGTGCCATGGAGTCAGCCTAGCCCACAGCAACCTCAAACTCCTGGGTTTAGCGATCCTCCTGCCTCAGCCTCCTAAGTAGCTGGAACTATAGGCGCCGGTCACCACACTCAGCTAATTTTTCTATTTTTAGTAGAGCCAGGGTTTCATTCTTGCTCAGGCTGGTCTCAAACTCCTAAGCTCAAGCTCCTTAGCCTCCCAGAGTGCTAGGATTGCAGCTGTGAGCCAACCTGTCTGGCCTTACATAAGATTCTTAACTTTTCTAAACCTAGTTTATCTGTATAATAAGCATAATAATAGTAGCCTTTCACATGGCTGGTGTAAGGATTATATACAATGACACTTATTTTAAAGCACATGGCATAAAATATACCTTAGCTGTTAGAGTAATGAGTATAACAGAGAACAGAAATAATATCCCTGGGGAAGGGGGCTCATTGCTGTAAGATACCTCTAAGGAGGGAGCAGAACTGAACCCAAGTGCTGGGGCAGAACCTCTGCTAGCACAAACAGTACTTTTGTGTAACAAATTGCAGGAAAGTTTGATTTCAATCTTCCTCCAGGCGGATTCAGTCCCACGCCAGGGCATACTACCGGTGAGTGGGCAGCAACCCTAATAAGGGAATCAGCAAAGGAATGATTACTTTGCGCAATTGCTAAATACAGAAAGCTGTTTAGAGGGTCCATGTGGAGATGACTATTTCCTAAATAATAATTTCCCGAGCATTTTTTATTTCTCTATGCTCTGAGGTTATAATTGCCCACTAAGGAATTCTAGAGTTGTCGGAATGACCTGGAGATATGGTCAGGGAAAGATGAGAAGTTTCCGATGACTTCAGTTCAGAATCATCAGGATCTAATGACTGGAAATGAGGTTGGAAAAGTAGGATTGGGACAAATTGGGAAAGGTGAAGACAAGACTCTCCTTGACCTAAGTCTAGTCAGGCTCCTCTGAGTCCTCCTTTTCACTAGGCCTAAACTTGGGCCCTGTCTTAGCCTGCTAACTCCAGTTTTGGCAAGAATCTTACTGAGTTGGTTTAGAGAAAATCTCCCTCTCTTGATCTGATCACCCTTGATTTTTATCTCTCTGGCTTGCTTTCAGCAAAAATCTTGTTATGTCAGTTGAGCAAAAAACGATCATACTTCTTAGTAATTTTCCATCTACTGATCCCTCTTTCCTGTTCGTTAGCTACAAATCTCTGCTTTTCTTTATTGTGAGTTAACCCCCATCTCTCTCCCTTACTACAAAACGCCATTATACTAGCCACTGATGGGGTTTAGGATACACTACCCCCAAATATGACACTTTGGCATATTGAATATTTTAAGTTGAAAGAATTTGAGAAACAGCAGGTGTAGGAAGGATTCTCTGGCCTTCCCCTAAAGCAGGTCAGTAGACTTTCTTATGAGAGGTGCCCAGAGGACAGGCCTTGTGAAGTTTTCCCCCTGTTCATTACTTAGTTTATACCCTTTTCCCATGAATCTCTGCTCTTCATCAAACCTAATATAAAAACACTCAGGTGTAATCATTTCTTTGGGTCTTCATTTCCTTATATTAAATACATTTGTATGCTTTCTCTTGTGACTCTGTCTTCTGTTACACAGCCCCAGCTGAGAACCTAAAAGGGTAGAAGGAAAAGATTTCTTTTTTCTCTCCTTCATTCCCTGTGAATAAAGTCTTTTTTTTTTTTTTTTACCAGTTTTAACAAAACTTACTAAACGGATTAGAGTTTGGTGCATAGGCAAGGAGGAGCCAATGGGTTTTCTTTGCTTTTTGGTTTTTTTTTTGAGACAGAGTCTCACTCTGTTGCCCTGGGTAGAGTGCTAGGGCATCATAGCTCATAGCAACCACAAACTCTTGGGCTGAAGCGATCCCCTTGTAGCTGGGACTACAGGAATGCATTACCACGCCTGGCTAGTTGTTTTCTATTTTTAGTAGAGATAAGGTCTCTCTCTTGCTCAGGCTGGTCTCAAACTCTTGAGCTCAAGCTATCTACCTGCCTCAGCCTGCCAGAGTGCTAGGATTATAAGTGTGAGCCACCACACCTGGCCGCCAATGGGATTTTTAAGAAGGGCTTTTTCGACTCGGCACCTGTGGCTCAATGGGCTAAGGCACCAGCCACGTACACCTGAGCTGGCAGGTTTGAATCTAGCCCGGACCCGCCAAACAACAATGACGGCTGCAACCAAAAAATGGCCAGATGTGTGGTGGGCGCCTGTAATCCTAGCTACTTGGGAGGCGGAGGCAGGAGACTCGCTTGAGCCCAGGAATTGGAGGTTGCTGTGAGCTGTGATGCCATGGCACTCTATCCAGGGTGACAGCTTGAGGCTCTGTCTCAAAAAAACAAAAAAAAAAAAAAGAAGGGCTTTTTCATGTTCAGATTTGCACTCCAAGGCCTAGCATGGTGGTTCCTGTCTGTAATGTTAGGGCTCTGGGAGGCCAAGGTGGGAGGATCCTGTGAGCTCAGGAGTTTGAGAACAGCCTGCATAACAGTAGATCTATCTCTACTAAAAATAGAAAAACTAGCCCTGGGTGCCTGCTACTCCAGAGGCTGAGGCAGGAGGATCACTTGAACCCAGGAGTTTGAGCTTGCTGTGACCTCGGCTTAAGCCGGGGCAGTCTAACCTGGGTCACACTGCCTGAAAAAAAAAAAAAAAAAAAAAAGATTTGCACTCCAGCTTGGGAGCTCTGTCAGCAGTATGACAAATGCACCACCAGGAGAGGGCCTGGTTTCATAGGGACCAGCTGCAGTAAATCCAAGAGCAGCAATAAGCAAATTGATTAGTTTTGATCCTGTTAAATTTTCCTTTTCCTCAAGAACAACGAAATACCTGAGAACACTATCAAACACTGTTGTAATGTTTGTGCTAATGGTCTTAAAAGTAAATTTTAAAAAAGAGAGAAAAAGAAAAACTTCAAGCAAAAGGCAACCCTGGTTTATAGAGCCTATGCACTATAGGTACAGATGGTGGAGGCTAAGTGTTAATAATGTCATAATAGGGGGCAGTGAAAAACAAAATCCTGAATGGGGTGTCTGTCAGATATATCAGGGGTGCAGGCTAGATATTAGTTTGTTTGAAGTAAGATGATTGCCTATGGGTTTGTATTTCCAGTGTAACATTTCACGGCTGGAAACTAGATGAATACTTTTAAGTAGTATCTTCTGAAATGTAGGCCCAAAGTATATATAACCTTAGTAAATTACCATAAATGGAATTCTACTTATGGGCTGGCTAAGGGTGTTTGGTCTTCCACGTGACAGGCTGCCACCCCAGGCTGATAGGGTCTGTCCTCATTCCACCCTAGGCAAGCACACCACAGGTTCCCAGTTCCTTGAGGCCCATATCAGTTTCCATTTAGTCCCTCTCTTCTAGAAAACCAAATTTACGTTCCACCATGGAATGCTAACGCTGAGTTTTCCTTGCAGACCCTTCTTAAAGTTCACCAAGTAGAATAGATTCAGAGGAATCCCACTTAGGAGGAGGAGGGGGGGTCTGGGAATGAAGAGGAGAAAGGCTGATGGAGCAGGCAGGGTCCCAGAGGGCAGATGGCCATCTCCTAAGAATAAACAGTTTCACCAGGGGCCAGCGCCGGGCCGCCTGCTGGGTGTTTGCTTTGGACAGTGCTGGCCAGGAGGTCTTGGGGTTAGGCTGTCCCCTGGGATCTGAGCTCCCTGGAGCAGGCTGCCTGCCGCCTGCAGCCGGTGGCCTGGGGCTGCCCTGAGATTTCCGGAATTTTATAGACGGGAAGGCTGATCCTAAAACCTCTCTGAAGGCGGCCACCCTGACTGCGCCCAGCTCCCTGCAAACAAAGAAGTCAGATGGGCGCCCCAGAACTGCCGGGCTTCGGCGGCGGCGGCGGCGGAAGGCGCCAGGCCGGGTGATGGAAACCACATGTGCGGCGGTTTCCCGAGCAGCGACCCAGACCCGGGGAGCTGCTGCTGCTGCTGCTTTTTACGCTCCTTTTGGCCTTTGGATTTCCAGAGTTAGATCCTACAAGGGCCCTAGACCACCAGTATCCGGACAGAAAGCAGTAAGTTTTGTTTTTAATTTGATGAAAGGGCAATCCTCCTCCCCTGGCAAAAAAACCTAAAAACAAAAACACAACATCATAGAAAATGACTGGAAACACCCCCCAAGGGCCCCAGCTTGCTGAGCTGGAGGAGATTCCTGGACAGACTGCAAGAAGGGTGGGTTTTATTTTGGTGGGGAGCCAAATTCATTAAACTAGTTTGAGATACGCACGGATTCTTCTAAAACATTAAAACTTAACAGGACTAATACATACATTCTCATTATGAAACAGATGGAGGCCTTGCCAGGCCTTCCCTGATCTCTCCCCCTCAAGCCTCCTCCCCTCCCCCAACTAATTCCCTTTATTAATTTTATGAACATCCTTTTCTTTTACTCATGTGTATGTGTATATAGAAAAATATAAAGCTTTATTTTGCACTGAATAAAAACTAGATTTTACTAGTATACATTTATTGTACTTTTATTTTCTACATTTCTTATGCTTGTCAGGAGTTTTTGAAAATGTTTCCATGCTAGAAACAGATATTCTACCCCAAAGTGCTGGGATTACAGGCGCGAGCCACTGTGCCTGGCCTTATTTTTATATTTTTAAATGGTTGGGAAAAAGTTGAAAGAGGAGATACTATTTTCTGACACATGAAAATTATCTAAAATTTAAATATAGTGTCTATAAATACATTTTACTGGAACACGGCTACACTCAGCTATGTGTGGTCTGTGGCTGTTTTCACGCTGCAGCAGCAGACCTGAGTATTCGTGACAGAAATTGTATGGCCTATAAAGCCTAAAATATTTACTTGCTGGTTCTTTTTTTTAAAGACAGAATCTCACTTTGTTGCCCTCCTGGTAGAGTGCCATGGTGATAGACTCTTGAGCTTCAAGACATTCCCTTGCCTCGGGCTCTCAAGTAGCTGGGACTACAGGGGCCCAGCACAACACCTTGCTATTTTGGGGGTAGGGGGAGCAGGGTCTTGCTCTTGCTCTTGCTCAGGCTGGTTTGGAACCAGTGAGCTCAGGCGATCCACCTGCTTAGCGCTCCCAGAGTGCTGGGATTACAGGCGTGAGCCACCACAGCTGACCCAGACTTCAACGTTCTAAGAGATGAATGGATCCTGTAGTGAAGAACTCAAGTCTGAATATCTGATCCCCTAAACTTCCATCCTTGTCCTCTAGAAACCTTGTGTATACCTCCCTGACCAGCCTCCCAATCAGGTGCTGGTCTTTATTAAAAATATGTATCTGGGGGGTGGGGCGGTGGCTCACACCTGTAATCCCAGCGCTCCGGGAGTGCTAAGCAGGTGGATCGCCTGAGCTCACTGGTTCCAGACCAGCCTGAGCAAGAGCAAGACCCTGTCTCTAAAAATAGCCGGGCGTTGTGGTGGGCACCTGTCCCAGCTACTTGGGAGGCTGAGGCAAGAGGATTGCCTGAAACCAAGAGTTTGAGGTTGCTGTGAGCTGTGCTGCCATGGCACTCTAACGAGGGTGATAGAATAAGACTCTGTCCTCCAAAAAGAAAAAAAAGACATATTTCCGCAATGATACAGGGCAGGTGGCGCCCCAGCCAGCTTGACGTAGCTGATGGGAGGACCTGCAGCCTCCGCCTGGCCGTGTTGGTGCAGTGCAGCTGGCAGAGGTTTGGGATGGGGGCGCAAGAGGCTCTAGTAGCCAGAGGCGTCAGACAACTGCTGGGGAGACACCAGCGCCTTAGTGTCACCCTCCCTTGCACTTGTGGCTGAACAGGGGACCCTACAATTTCCTAGGCCTGGTCAATTTCATGTACTTTCCTAGGCTTGGCCAATTTCATGAATGGACTGTATCCATTCATTAATACATTCATTCACCTTGCCCCAGTGGAAGGGACTACACCCATTCTTTCAAGTCCTGGCCTAACAACAACAAAGGACCCGTGCAACTATATATACAGCTAGACAAAGAACCAGGCAGAGAGAGAGAGAAAGAGAGAGAGAGCACATGCACACCAGCTTTCTGTGGGTTTTTCTCTCTGCCAGGAGCTTTGGTGTTTTTTTCTCTGTATTATTTTCTGTAAAATAAACCCTGTCTTACTACTGATCTGTGGTCCATGGATTCATTCTTGGAATCACCAAGACCAAGGCCCTACTGCAGAAGAAATTCCACTATCAGCAAGACTTGTCCTTTGCCAACTTTCTGCCTATGTTGTGTTCCTCAGAGACTGAGGTCTAGGCTGTTCTTGATGTCTAAGCTGCCTCTTGAAACATCAGCCCCTTTTAGAAAAGCACATTAAAGGCTATGCCCACCCTATCATGGCTATATCCTCACACGGTATTCACTCACTGCTTTTCAAGGCAAGAATTATATTCTATTTCCTGTAGAGTCAAACTATGTGCTCAAACAAGAGGAGGTGGGCTGGGATGTTGTGAGAGGCAGGCAAAATATCCAAGGCCCTGAATTTCAGGAAGCAGGCATCTAAATTACCACCAGAGGAGATGGGTATAAAATATATGCCACAATATATGTCTTTGAAGAGTCCACTGAGCCCTAATAAGCAAGTGGTGTTTAGCTTCTCAAAATTTTCTTAGTTTTGTTGCATGAGAATGGGATTTGCTCAGTGTACTAAGGGCATAGGCCAAATTCATTATATCATGGTTGTGTACATAAATGTAATCATGGGTACAATGTATTGGTTTTATATGCAATCTGAAATATTGTCATCGAACTGGTTGACATTCTTTTTGTTGTTGTTGCAGTTGTCATTGTTGTTTAGCAGGCCTGGGCTGGGTTTGAACCTGCCAGCCTCGGCGCATGTGGCCAGTGCTCTACCCACTGAGCTACAGGTGCCACCAGTTTAGACATTTCTCTCCTTAAGTAACCAGTAAATTCGTGGAAGGCAGGGACTTTCTGCTGTCTGACTTCGTAGCTTTCATAATGTTTCATAATACTTATTTAAGCAAACTGATCTAGGAGCCCTGGTCACAGTTCTATCCCAAGGGAATAAGAGAACCACAGGCCAACTGACTCCAGGCCATCTGAACTTCTTAATAGACACATTAAGAGGAGACCCAAGTCAACCCAAGGTCTTTGGGTCTTCCCATCTTAACACCTTTATGATACTGTCAGACTTGGCCATTCAAGTAGTGTTTTGGGGGCCTCTGCTATATGCCAGGCAGTGACTACATGGGGACAGCAGCAGGAGGGACAGGGACACCATCTGGGAGCTTATGGCAGAGGACTTCTGGAATGCCAGTGGAGCAAGGCTATGGAGAGAGAGCCATTGGTTTCTGCCTAGAAACCTATGAGCACTGACAATGAAGTCTGTGAACTTGCCCCATGTGCTTATGATCCCTTGATATTAAAAAGGTTAGCAATGTCATTGTGACTCTTGATTTGAACTGATGAAACCTTTTTGGTGGGGGAGAATTAGCTGACTTCCATTGTGCACTTTGACGCTTTTTTTCTGGGTGGTATTGGTACACCCGTGCTTCCCCACCAGTGATTATGTGGCCCAGAACATTGCCTTGCCTCTCCATAGGGTCTTGGCAAACCTCGGCTCTCCTTTGCTTTTGTTCATCAGTGAGCTCCTTCAGGAACCTTCTTTCATAGGCCCTTCTCATGGCAAGATGTTCAGTTAAGGCTCGACGCCTGTGGCTCAACGAGCTAAGGCGCCAGCCATGTACACCTGAGCTGGTGGGTTCAAATCCAGCCCAGGCCCGCCAAACAACAATGATGGCTGCAACCAAAAAAATGGCCAGGCACTGTGGCGGGCGCCTGTAGTCCCAGCTACTTGGGAGGCAGAGGCAGGAGACTCACTTGAACCCAGGAATTGGAGGTTGCTGTGAGCTGTGATGCCACAGCACTCTAGCCAGGGGTGACAGCTTGAAGCTCTGTCTCAAAAAAAAAAAAAGATGTTCAGTTAAGATGTTCCTAACTCTGGGCGGTGCTTATGGCTCAAAGGAGTAGGGGACCCACCCCATATGCCGGAGGTGGCAGGTTCAAACCCAGCCCCGGCCAAAAACTGCAAAAAAAAAAAAGATTTTTCCTAACTCTTTCTCTGTTGATGTTTCTTGAGTCGGCCATGCTTATCACAGTCAGCTGAAGATTTGACACACAATTCAACAAATTTTT
>CAUYRH010020826.1:0-13295 GCA_963574655.1 Perodicticus potto | reverse complement strand
TTAGCTGGATACAGGATCCTGGGTTGAAAATTATTTTGTTTTAGGATATAAAAAGTCGATGACCCACCCTCTTCTAGCTTGAAGGGTTTCAGCAGAGAGATCTGCAGTCATTCTAATATTCTTACTCTTGTAGGCTGTGGTTTTCTTATGTCTGGCTGCTTACAGAATTTTCTCCTTCATATTAACTTTGGTGAAGTTAATTATAATGTATCTGGGAGATGCCTTATTCAGGTTGAGTTGTGCTGGGGTTCTGAAACTGTCTGCTATCTGAATTTCAGAATCTTTTGGCATGTCTGGGAAATTCTCCTTGATTTTCTCATGGAGTAGAGCATCTGAGCCTTTTGAAGCAACCTCTTCGCCTTCAGGAATTCTTATAAGGCAAATATTTGTTTTCTTCTAATTATCCCAGAGCTCTCTGAGAGAATGATCCATGTGTGCTCTCCACTTCTCTTCCTGAGCACTTCCTGCTTTTTGAGCAGTTGGGACTATTCAAAAGCTTTGTCTTCAATGTCAGAAATCCTTTCTTCTGCCTGTTCCTTTCTGTTACTGAGAGATTCTACTATATTTCTCAGATCTTTGAGGCCTACAAGTTCTTGTCTCCAATGTGTCAAAAATCTTTGGTTATTTTGTCTTTGAATTCATTGAATTCTTACAACAACTTTTGAAATGCTCCTTGAATTTCTAATTGCAACTTTACCTCCATTCTATTAATCTTATTTGCAATCTAAATTCTGAATTCGATTTCTGACATCTCAGCCATTTGTTTATGAATGGGATCTTCTGGTGTGTCCTCCATGTCTTTCCTTGGGGGAGTTGATCTACTCTGATTATTCATGTTGCTGGAATTTTTCAGCTGATTCTGCCCCATGATTATTTTATACTGTTTGGCTAGATAAGCAGATAAGGTGAAGTTGGGTTAGGGGCTCCTGGAGTAGTGATTAACCAGCCCTTTGCCCAAGAGCTGGTACTTGTGTCTGTACCTTTTCCCCTAGAGCTTTGCAAAGGACCCATTCAGTGCTATGACCTGAGACAGTGGGTACCTGCTTGGTGTGTTGGGGCTAAGTGGCTGTGTCTTGTTTTCAGTTGGTCTCTGTCCAATCCCAGTGAATCAGTAACTCTAGGTTGAAGTCTCGCATTTCTGTCGCAGATCTGTTCTGCCAGTGGCTGTTCTGGTAGATCTTTTCTACCAGAGTAGAGGCCTGGCTTTCTCTCAATAACCCCATTTCTAGGTAGGCAGGAGACTTGAATAGAAACTTCTCTGAAGAAGACAGGAGCCAGGCTTACAGACACATGAAAAAATGCTCATCATCCTTAATCATCAGAGAAATGCAAATCAAAACCACTTTGAGATATCATCTAACTCCAGTAAGATTAGCCCACATAACAAAATCCCAAAACTAGAGATGATGGCATTGATGTGGTGAGAAGGGAGCACTTCTACACTGCTGGTGGGAATGCAAGCAAATACAACCTTTTTGGAAAGAAGTTTGGAGAACACTTAAGGAACTAAAAGTAGACCTACTGTTTGATCCTGCAATTCCTCTATTAATTTTATTTATTTTTTCAAAAAAATCAACTTTTGACTTTGGTGATTATACTTATTGTTTTCTATTTCCTATTTCATGGATTAGTTACTGTCTACTTAGCTGGCATTTAATTTTATATTTCCCCCCTAGGTTTTATAGGGAAGACTTATATAATTGGACTGGACCTTTTTTTCCCCCCTTAATATAAACATTTATAGGTGTAAATTTCTCTCTAAAAAAGCACTGCTTCAGGTACATCTCATACATCTCACAAGTTTTGATGTGTTGTGTTTTTATTACTATTCAGTTAGAAATATTTTAAAAGACATTTTTTTGGACTTGTGTATGTCAGTTCCTTTCCAGGTTTTTGTGGCTTTTGTGGACATGCTATTGTTACTGTTTTTCTTTTAATATGGTTATAGTCAGAGAACATATTCTGTACAATTTCAGTCTTTCAAAATTTATGGAGACAGCATAAGGTCTGTCTTGGTGAATTTCTTATGAGCACTTGGACCAAACTTATATTTTGCAGTTGATGGATATAGTGTTCTATAAACGTCAATCAGGAGAAATTTTTTGACAGTCTGTTCAAATATTCTATATCATTATTGTTTGTCTTCTTATTCTTTTAATTAAGGTGTTTTAATACTTACAATTTAAAAAAAATTGTGAATCTTTCTATTCCTTTAGCTCCATCATGTTTACTTCATGTATTTTAAAGCTCTGTTATAAGTATTTATACATTTAGTATATGTTGCCCAGGCTGGTCTGGAACTCCTGACCTCACGCAAGCCTCCTGCCTCCCGAGGTTCTGGGTTTACAAGGGTGAGCTACCACATCCAGCCACAATATCATACTTTATTCTACCTTGTCGCCTCTATTGGCTGTTAAACCCCATCTCTATTTTTTAAGTGCTTGCTCTAGAGGTTGTAATGTGCATTTTTATCATAGTTCCCCTGCAAATAATAATGTGCTACTTTCTCTTATGCACTTGTATAAAAAAGCAGTAGAGCATGAAGTAAGTGACATTTATCCTCAGAAAAAGGGTTAGGGCTTTACCAGTGTCATCTGTGTGTGACCTGGATGAGCCTTGGTCACAGTGCTCCTCATGGTCAATTCATCATTAGGTCCAAGTGTCTGGAAGGCTGTTCAGATTTGACTTACTGGGTTTGGAGTCTGAGTACAGGAAAGACTCTGGAATTTGGTTTACAGCCACTGCCACTTTTCCTACCGTGATCTGTGTCTTTCTGCTTTAAGCCTGGACACTGGATTTGTGGGTTTGGGGAAGTTCTCCTTAATCTCCAGCCACACCTCTGCCTTTCTGCCTTTTGGAAGTTCTCTTTTGGCTGTTTCCTCAGTCTCCTGTCTTCAGTGAAACTTTCTAGTGCCTTAGGGGATTCCCTGCTCTTCTGCTGGGAAGAAGCCTTTGGTGGCCAGGGACTTGGAGGAGGGATCTCTCCATTCTCTCATCTGCACAGGCTTGGGGCTTCTGCTTTGCACTTGAGAGAAAGTACAGTGCACCTCAGGTATCTCCCAGCTCTCTGCCCTGCCTAGACTCCTGAAGACACCTGCCTGGCAGTGGTGGGGAAGGTCCTGAGCATGTGGGTGGGGCTGCCCTCCAGTCCTGCCTGTCCTCCGCCTGCACTGCAGCTTGCCCTCTGTGAAGGCAGCTGTGGGGTCTCCTCTCATAGGGACTGCTTGATGCCCTTTGGAATTCAGTTCATTTACATTCCTGTGCAGTGTCAGCTCTCTGAGGGGCTTTTAAAAAAGCCCCTTTTATAACTTATGTATGTCATTCTCATTGTGTGGAAAGGGACTGTTCAGAGTTGAACTGCCACTCCACTTTGAGACACTTTTGAAGGGACTTGGCATCCCCCTAAAGCCATGAGGGCCACGCTTGCTGAACACCAGGCTCACCCTCACTGCTCCCCCTTCCTCCTGGGGCTCTGGTTCCTGGGCCCTGGCTGACTCGGTGGCTCCAACCCCAATTGTTCCTCCCCAGCCCCATGAGACACCTTTAAGGGGCTCCTCTGCCTCCTGGCAGCAGTTTTCTCCTTGCCACGAATCTGCCCAAACTTCCAGGGATAGAGTAACATGTCAGAAGTTTGTATCACCTAAATGAGTTTACCTTCTCTCTGGAGCCTCTCAGATCTTTGAAGCCTAGCAACTCCCAGCGTGTGTGTGTGTGTGTGTGTGTGTGTGCCCTTTTGATATTTTAAATGACTGAGAGTGTTGTTCTGTTTTAAGCTACTCAGAATTGGAAGTAGCCGTGGGTGGCTGTATTTATAATGGGCACCTACTGGGATATTATTGCCCTTTTATGATAGTGGGATTAGATGAACAAGGTTAGTGTAGAAAGATGAGGGATTTAAGGTTGAAAGTCTGAGTTTGAGCTTCACAGATGACTTGTTTTGTGACTTTGAGCTAATCACTTCATCTCCTTGGAGCTAACTTATGTCAGTAATAAAATGGGGAATAACAATGACATTTATCTTATTTGTTACTGCAGAATAACAGTTTTTACCATCCCTAAAGTCAGTCTCTTTTTCTCTTTCTCTTCTTAGTCCTCAGGCATAGAGATAGTCACTTTTCTAAGAAAAGAATTTGGTTAGTAACTGCAGGCCTTGCTATCCCATCCTGGGAGAGATAGAGTAACTTACCTGTTTGCTAAATGGTCCTGATAACTAGTGTGTTTGGCTCAGCCTGGCTGTGCCCAGCTTGCTCCTGGGAATTCTGTGGCCATGGGGAGCCCAGGCTCCTGTCGGCAGCTCCGATGGAAGTTGGGGCAACCTCCCCTGGGGCCTGTCCAGTTCCTTGCTGCCATGTCTGGGTAGGAAGGTCTGTCTGCCTAGTTCTTGGTGTCACTGAGGAATTTCACTTTCTGAGAAGCCTGCAGTTGTGTTCTTCAACATGGTCTGTGTTGGCAATAAAGATGTTTTAGCCTTGTTTCTTTGCACTCTTTTACTTTCACCTTATGCAAAAACTGGGTGGACAAAAGGGATATTGCCTATTTTATTTTTAGAAGTGAAAGTACCAGAATCAATTCTGAAAATATAATTTAAAATTATTTTAGAGTATACCTGTACTTTTCCCTCTGTATTCTTCTTTTTTCCTTCATCTTTAGTTTTTTTCTCTCAGATTCAGAAAAAAAAGATGTACTCCTTTCTCCTGTTCGTATCCTTTACCTGTTTAGAATACCATAACTGACTTAATGCAAACATGGCTATCTCACATTGTTACTCAGAAGAAACAAGAATGAACTGTGAAATCCTGATGTGCTGGTTGTCACGCCACTGCTACTTCTTGAAATGGCAAATAGCCTCTGTGTTGTTTATCATCAAAGTTTTAGTTATCATATTTTCTGCTTCTATAAGGAACAATATAGTTAGGTGACATTAAGAATGTTCTGTCTGTCAGCATGAATTCTTTGATTTTTGGAATGGAAAATAACCCTTAAGCATATCAGTTATTCTAGTTCAACTGAAATCGTTGGATGTTGTGATGAAAATGGACTGAGATACATTGATTTTTTTACTTAAGGAGTGGTTGACTCCCACTGACAAAGTTATATGCAATGAGAGTGTTAAGACTCATCACAAGCTTTACCACTGCTGGTCATGTGGAACAGGTGGGCAGTCCTCATGGCCTTGTGCTGTTTTATCTATGTACGGTGACACTGGCACCAGTGGTCAGGCCTAATCTGTCAGGACAGGAGGACTCAGATACTCTGTTCCTCTGCATGATCTTGGGAAAATAATTTCAACTCCCCAAGCACTGTTGCTGTATCCATCAGTGAATGGATAAAGAAAATATTGTGTGTGTGTATATATATACATGTGTATATGTGTATAAATGTGTATATACACACACGTAAAATGGAATACTATGCACATTATAAAGCAAGGAATTCTGTCACTTGTGACAACATGGATGGGACTGAAGACAGTTGTCGCGTGTTCTCACTTATGTGTGGAATCTAAATCAATTGATTTTTATGGAAGCAGAGTGTAGAATATAGTTTTAGAGCTTAGCGGGTCAGGGGATTTGGGAGATGATGGTCCAGGGGTAGGTAGAAAGCCTCAGTGGATAGGATTAGGTTTGATTTTTTTTTTTTTTAGATGTGTCACACAGTGTGGTGAACATTGCAAATGATTGAGTACTGTACATTTCAGTATCACAAATAGAGTAAAGTTCAAATGCACTCATCACAAAAAGTGTTCATTATATTGGGTGATGGTTATGTTAATTAGCTTGATTTCATCATTCCACGTTGTGTTGAAAAATCACCACATCAGTTTGTAGCCCATAAATACATATAACTATAATTTGCCCATGAATAATAAATTATTGTTGTGAAATATTTTTAGACATAAAAGTACAAAGAACAGTAAAATGAATCCTTTTATATCAGTCACCCAGATTCAATGGTTATCAAGATTTTTATACATTTACTTCACTTCATCTTTTGCTTTTTCATTTTTATTTTATTTATTTATTTATTTATTGTTTGACCCTCAGGCTTTTTTTTTTTTTGTAGAGACAGAATTTCATTTTATTGCCCATGGTAGAGTGCCGTGGCATCATACAGCTCACAGCAACCTCCAACTCCTGGGCTTAGGCAATTCCTTGCCTCAGCCTCCCGAGTAGCTGGGACTACAGGCACCTGCCACAATGCGCGGCTATTTGTTTTGTTGCAGATTGGCCGGGGCTGGGTTTGAACTCGCCACCTTTGGTATATGGGGCTGGCGCCCTGCCCACTGAGCCACAGGTGCTGCCCTCTTGCTTTTTTATTATTTCTGAATTATTTTATTTTATTTTTATTTATTTATTTTTTTGAGACAGAGACTCAAGCTGTCACCCTGGGTAGAGTACCATGGCATCACAGCTCACAGCAACCTCCAACTCCTAGGCTTAAGTGATTCTCTTGCCTCAGCTTCCTAAGTAGCTGGGACCACAGGCGCCTGCCACAATGCCTGGCTATTTTTTGGTTCAGTTGTCATTGTTGTTTGGCAGGCCTGGGCTGGATTTGAACCTGCCAGCTCTGGTGTATGTGGCTAGCATCCTAGCCGCTTGAGCTACAGGTGCTGAGCCATTTTCTGAATTATTTTAAAGAAAATCTCAGCGACATCTCATTTCACACCTTCATACTTCAGTATGCATTACTAAAATAATGAAGTTTCTTATGTAACGCAATATTAATATTATACTTTGAAAAATTAATAATTGTTTTGGTATCATTTAATAATCTATAAATCCACTTTTTCTAGGATTGTCCCCAGGTTCATTTTTATTATCTTTAAAAGGGGAATAATGGCTCAGCGCCTGTGGCTCAATGGGCTAAGGTGCCAGCCATGTACACCTGAGCTGGCGGGTTCGAATCCAGGGCCCCCCAAACAACAATGACGGCTGCAACCAAAAAAATAGCCGGGCGTTGTGGCGGGCGCCTGTAGTCCCAGCTACTTGGGAGGCAAAGGCAGGAGACTCCGGAATTGGAGGTTGCTGTGAGCTGTGATGCCACAGCACTCTATCCAGGGTGACAGCTTGAGGCTCTGCCTCAAAAAAAAAAAAAAATAAAAGGGGAATAATAATGTCTCCCCACCTTGGCAGAGACTTTGTTGGTGGGTATTACATTCCTATTTTGGACCCTAAAATACTGAAGTTCTATTCAGTACCAGGATCTCTTGCCTTTAAGATTTTATATTTAAAAAAATAGCACAAGAGCTCGTTGCTCAGTGGTTAGGGCACTGGCCATATACACCAGGGCTGGCGGGTTAAAATCTTGCCTGGGCCTGCTAAAAACAACAATGCCAACTACAGCAGCAACAACAAAAAAACGCTGGGCGTTGTGGTAGGCACCTGTAGTCCCAGCTACTTAGGAGGCTGAGGCAAGAGAATTTCTTAAGCCCAAGAGTTTGAGGTTGTTGTGAGCTGTGACTCCACGGCACTCTACCAAGGAGGGAGACTCTGTTGTTGCAGCCCATGTAGCCTATGGCTAGGAGGAGTGAGAGTTACAAGAAATACCTGTATAGCTCAATAATGGAACACCTTGGTGCAAGGGCATAGAGAGGGATTTAGCTCTCCTAACAAGCATGAGAGCTCGTGAGATGAGAGCAGTGGTGAATTGGCAGTCTCTACACCTGTGGTGTTGAGAGGCACAAGATCAGCCTTATATTAGGCTGGAGGAGAAGGCAGGTGGGAGCATGCGCATTCCGTCACGGACCCGCTTACTCTCTGTCTCCTCTTCTGCCTGCAGAATGCCAGCACGGTGTCTTTCTGCTGAAGATCGCTAAACTCTGCTAAAGACTAAGATCTATCTTTCTAAGAATACTGCTTTATTCTCTCTAAGACTCTCTCTCTCTCTCTCCAGCTAAAGTAGATAGCCCTCAGGCACCCAAGAGAAACTGTACCTGAGCAAGGTAACTTAGCGGTCCGTGTCTAGAACCTAGTTAAGCTGGGTCTGAGACCTGGCCAGTCCTGGGCCCTGACACGTGGTGTCAGAAGTGACACGTGACACTCTGTCTCACAAAAAAAAAAAAAAAAAAAAAAAGATTTTATATTCTGAGAAACATAGTGCAATATTTGGTATACAGTAAGTGTTGAATTAATATGATCATGGGTAATGACAAGACTCTCTTCCCTTTAAGGACCTTGGAGTCTAAAAGTCTTTACTTTTAATTGTTGATGTTTTAACAAAAATTAAAAATCACTTATAGGCTCGGCACCTGTGGCTCAACAGACTAAGGCCCCAGCCATGTACACCTGAGCTGCCGGCTTCGAATCCAGTCCGGGCCCGCCAAACAACGACATCTGCAACAAAAAAAATGGCCTGGTGTTGTGGCGGGTGCCTGTAGTCCCAGCTACTTGGGAGGCAGAGGCAAGAGACTCGCTTGAGCCCAGGAATTGGAGATTGCTATGAGCTGTGATGCCACTGCACTCTATCCAGGGTGACAGCTTGAGGCTCTGTCTCAAAAAAAAAAAAAAATCACTTATAATCTCACTGCTTTTGAAATGTTTTTAGTTGGCCTGTTATTTTGTAAAGTTCTAGAGAAACAATGAGAATCCAGTGGCAGTGAGCACCTCTAGCCCCAGATTTTGGTCTCTAAACCCTATTTCCCATTAAAGAGCTGTCTGGAGAAATGAGTTCATCTTAGATCTTGGGCTAGAAATGAATCAGAAAGAAAGCTATCAAAGAACAACGGAGCTTCATATGAAGGACACAGGACCAACCTAAAGGGACTCCTCCCCCTGGCCAAAGATGGTACCTACATAAAAAGAAGAAAGCTTTCACATAAACAATCTAACACTGCACCTAAAGGAACTAGAAAAACAGGAACAAATTCAACCCAAGATTGGTAGAGGGAAGAAAATAATACAGACTAGAGCAGAAATAAAGGAAAAAGAGATTAGAATAACAATATAAAAGTCCAGGCATGGTGGCTCATGCCTGTAATCTTAGATTTCTGGAAGGTTAAGTGGGGAGGATTGCTTGAGCTTAGGAGTTCAAGACCAGCATGAGGAAAGCGAGGCCCTGTCTGTCGGTGCTGTCACCAAGGAAGCAGGCTGGACAATGGATTGTAAGCTCAAAGCTTGCAGGAGGTGGGCCTCCCCATGAGTGCCATGGAAAAGGTCCCAAGCAACCTCTGCAGCTGCTATTTATTGAGAACAAGCTCTCCTCCCCCGAGCCTGACCCCCACATTGGAATTCCACAGCTGATCAATTTCCAACTGCCAACCTCTGTTAGTTAAGGTCTAGTGATTGCTTTTGTGTTTCATAAAACTGCCACTTTGTCTCTGCAAGCCCACTGTCCTGTTTCCTACACATCTTGCTGTATAGATTGTTACACAGGTTGTTACATAGATTACTACATATGTTGTTGCATAAGCTGCTACATATCCTATTACACAGGTTGCTACACCTGTCTCTACTAAAAACAGAAAAATCAGCTGGCTGTGATGGCAGGTGCCTGTAGTTTCAGTGTTATTTGGGAGGCTGAGGTAGGAGGATGGCTTGGGTCCCGGAGTTTGAGGTTGCCGTGAGTAGACTGAGGCTATGACACTGTAGTCCAGGTGAGAGAGCAAGACTCTGCCTCAAATGACAAAGTTAAAAACAATACAAAGATCAATGAAATGAAGAGTTACTTTTTAAAAAAGATAAACAAAATTGACAAGCCTTTAGTTAAACTAAGAAAAAGAAGACACAGATAAATATAATTAGAGATGAAAAAGGAGACATTACAAATGATACCAGGAAATTACAAAGGATCATAAGACACTATTATGAACAATTATATGCCAACAAACTTGATGATCTAGAAAAAATGGATACATTCCTAGACACTTACAACCTACCCAAATTGAATCATGAAAAAATATAAAATCGGAACAGACCAATAATGAGTGAGGAAATTGAATCCATAATAAAATGTTTTCTATCAAAGAAAATCCAGGACCTGATGGTTTCATTGCTGAATTTTGACAAGACATCTGAAGAAGAACTAATACCCATTGTTCTCAACTATTAAAAAAAAAAAAAGTGAGAACTTCCAAACTCATTCTGTAAAGCCAGCATTATGTGATATACTAAAACAAGAAAAAGATACAACAACAAAAAAAGAAAACCACAGACCAAAATCTCTAATGAATATAGATGCAAAATTTCTTAACAAAATGCTAACAAATTGAATTCAACAGCACATTGAAAATATTATCCACCATGATCATGTGGGATTCTTCCCAGGGATGCAAGGATGGTTCAATGTAAGTGTGGTTCATTACATCAACAAAACAAAGGACAAAAGCCATATTGTCCTTTCTGAGGATGCAGAAAAAGGTTTTGACAAGGGTCAGCATCCTTTATGATAAAACTCTTTTTTTTTTTTTTTTTGAGAGACAGAGTCTTACTTTGTTGCCCTTAGTAGAGTGCCATGACATCACAGCTCACAGCAACCTCCAGCTCTTGGGTTTAGGTGATTCTCTTGCCTCAGTCTCTCGAGTAGCTGGGGCTACAAGTGCCTGCCACAATGCCTGGCTATTTTTTTGTTGTTGCGGTTTGATCCGGGTTGGGTTCGAACCTGCCACCCTTGATATATGGGGCCGGCACCCTACTCACTGAACCACAGGCACAGCCCCCTATGATAAAACTCTTACAAATTCATTGTAAAGAGAAGGTATATCAATTCCTTAAAGGCCATATCTGACAAACTCACTTAGCATCATACTGAACAGGGAAAAGTTAAAAGCTTTTCTTCTAAGGTGAGGAAGACAACAAAGATGCCTGCTCTTGACACTTCTATTCAACATGACACTGATATTCCTAGCCAGAGCAAGCAGGCAAGAAAAGAAAAGAAAAGGCATGTGAATTGGAAAGGAAGAAGTTAAATCGTTCCTGTTTGCATATAATATGATCTTATGAATAGAAAATCCTAAAAATCCCACCAAAAACAAATGATAGATCTAATAAATGAATTCAGCAAAGTAGCAGGATTTAAAAGCAATATGCAAAAATCAGAAGCATTTCTATGTACTAACAACAAACTTTCTTAAAAAGAAGTCAAGAAAACAATCCCATTTAGAAGAGCTACCAGCTGCCCCCCCTCCAAAACCCTAGGAATGAATTTAACTAGAGACATGAAAGATTTTTATACTGAAAACTGAAACACTGATAAAAGAAATATAGACACAAATAAATGGAAAGCTGTTCTGTGTTCATGGATAGAAGAGTAAATACTGTTAAAATGTGTGTACTACCCAAAACAATTTATAGATTCAGTGCAATATCTATTGAAATACCAGTAAAAATTTTCACAGAAATAGAAAAAGCAATTCTGTGTCTCTAATCATCAGTGAAGTGCAAATTAAAACCACAATGAGATATCACTCAACTCCAGGGAGAATAGCTTTTATCCAAAAATCACAAAACAATGATGCTGGTATGGGTGTGGAGAGAGATTAACTCTTATACTCTGTTGATGGGACTGCAAACTAGTACAACATTTATGGAAAGTCACATGGAGATATCTCAAAGAACTAAAAGTAAACCTACCATTTTTGACCCAATCCCACTATTGGGTATTTACCCAAAGAAAAAAGGAGTCGTTTTATCAGAAAGACACGTGCACTCAAATGTTTATTGCAGCACAGTTTGCAATCACAATGATGCAGAATCAATCCAGGTGCAGATCAACATGTGAGTGGATTAATAAAATGTGGGATATATACCCATGGACTACTCAGCCACACACACACACACAAAATGGTGAACTCATACCTTCTTTGAACAACCTGGATGGAACTGGAGACCATTCTTCTAAGTGAAGTATTGGAAGAATGGAAAAACAAGCACCACATGTGCTCACTATTAAACTGGAACTAACTGATTAACACCTATGTGTACAGTGGGTAGTAAAACTCAACAGAAAGCAAACAAGTTGGTGGGTACCAGGGGAGGGGTAAATTTAGTGTACAGTGTACACTAATTTATGACTTTGACTCTAAAAGCAATTTATGTAACCAAAACATAGAGACCCCTGTAATATACTGAAATTTTTTTAATAAAGGAAAAGCAGTTCCAAAATTTATATGGAACCACAAAAGATCTGAAATAGCCAAATCAATATTGAATAAAAAGAACAAAGCTGGTGGCATCATACTACCTGACTTCAACATATACTCAAAGCTATAGTAACCAAAACAGCATGGTATTGTTGGACATAGGCACATAGACCAGTGGAACAGAATACAGAACCAGAAATAGATCTGTGTATATACAGGCAACTCAGTGTCAACAAAGTTATCAAGAACAGATAATGGGAACAAGACAGTCTCTTCAATAAATGTTGTCAGAAAAACTGGATATCCATATGCATAAAAATGAAATTAGACCTTTATCTCTCATCATATACAAAAATCAAATCAAGGGTTGGTGCCTGTAGCTCAGCGGCTAGGATGCCAGCCACGTACACTAGAGCTGGAGGTTCAAACCCAGCCCGGGTCGGCCAAACAATAATGATAACTACAACCCAAAAATAGGCGCTGTGGCAGGTGCCTGTATTCCCAGGTACTTGGGAGGCTGAGGCAAGAGAATAGCTTAAGCCCAAGAGCTTGAGGTTGATGTGAGCTGTGACTCCACAAAACTCTACTGAGGGCGACATAGTGAGACTGTCTCAAAAAAAACAAAAAACAAAAATTAAAGTGGATTAAATGTAAGACCCCAAACTCTGAAACTAATAGAAGAAAACTAAGGGAAAGCTCCATGACATTGGTCTAGGCATTGACTTTTTGGATAAAATCTCAAACACATGGACAACAAAAGCAAAAATAGACAAAATGAGATTATATCAAACTAAAAACCTTTGCACAGTAAAGGAAACAATCAACAAAGTGAAGAGACAACCTACAGAATGGGACAAAATATTTGCAAACTATGCCAAAATATAAGAGGAATTCCAGCAGCTCAACAGCAAAAAGCAAGTAATCTAGTAAAAAATGGGAAAAATAGAATAGACCTTTCTCAAAAGAAGACATACAAATGGCCAAGAGGCATGTGAAAAAACGTTCACCATCACCAATCATCAGGGAAATGCAAATCAAAACTACCATAAGATACTATCACAAGCCAGTTAGAATGACTATTTTGATAAAGAGACAAAAAATAACAAGTCTGGCAAGGGTGTGCAGAAAAAAGAGCTCTTGCAAACTGTTGATGGGAATGTAAATTAGGATAGCCAATACGGAAGACACTACAAAGGATCCTCAAAAAACTAAAAATAGA
>CAUYRH010020820.1:0-14993 GCA_963574655.1 Perodicticus potto | reverse complement strand
GGAGCTGGCTGACCTGCCGTCTCCTCCTTGGCGGTGTCTGTGCTGCGGCAGCCAGCTGAAGAGCCAGCGGGCTGGATGACGGGCAAGGAGGGGGACCTCCAACCCCCACCAGAGGCTCCAATAGCCAAAAAGGCCGGACAACTGCCGAGATGACACCTGTGCCTTGGTGTCTCCTTCACTTTACACTTAGGACTAAATGTGGAACCCCCACTTCCTATGCCTAGGTCAATTTCATGTGAATTTCCTAGGCCTCAATTCCATGAATGGACTGTATCCATTCATTGATACATTCATTCACTTTGCCCTGGGGGAAGGGACTGTGTTCGTTCATTGATACATTCATTCACCTTGACCCCAGCGGAAGGGACTGTGTTCATCCGTCTCCTGGCCAAGGAACCCATACACCTATATATACCCCCGAGACTAAAAGCCTAAAGGGGGAGACGGGGAAAGACCAGGAGAGAAACGGAGAGAGCTTTTCTCTCCCCACTTGAGTTCTCTCTCTCTACCAGAAGCTTTAGTGTTTTCTGAATTCTTTTCTGTAAATAAATTCTGTCTTACCACTGGGGGGAAAAAAATGCCATGAAGGCTATGTTAAACAGTTTGATGAAAACATTTCAGATTGTATATGAAACCAGCACATTGTACCCCTTGATTGCACTAATGTACGCAGCTGTGATTTAATATATAAAAAAAAAGCATTAAAAGAAAAAAAAAGTATACACCATGACCAAGTGGTATTTATTCCCATAATAAAAGGATGAAATAACATACAAAACTCAGTCAACATAATATACTACATTAGGGCGGTGCCTGAGGCTCAGTGGGTAGGGTGCCGGCCCCATACACTGAGGGTGGCGGGTTCAAACCTGGCCCTGGCCAAACTGCAACAACAACAACAAAAATAGCTGGGAGTTGTGGAGGGCGCCTGTAGTCCCAGCTACTGAGGAGGCTGAGGCAAGAGAATCGCCTATGCCCAGGAGCTGGAGGTTGCTGTGAGCTGTGATATCACCGCACTCTACCGAGGGTGACATAGTGAAACTCTGTCTCAAAAAAAAAAAAATTATTTATATTATAAATATAAATACTACATTGAAGAATGAAGGACAAACCACATGATCATTTCAATGGATGCGGAAAAAGTACACGACAAATAATAATACCCTTACTACCCTTTCATGATAAAAATACTCAATGAACTAGGAATAGAAAGAAATTATCTCAATATAATAAAAACCACATGTGAAAAACCCAGGGCTAACATCATGCTAAATAGTGAAAAACTGAAAGCTTTTCTCTAAGATCAGAAACATAACAGAGAATGCTTACTCTTGCCAAATCTATTCTACATAGTACTAGAAGTCCTTGCCAGAGCAATTAAGAAAAAAAATAAACAAAAAAAGGAAAAAAAGAAATCAAAGACATCCAGATCAGAAAGGAAGCAGTAAAATTATTTGTTTACAGATTACATGATCTTAAATGTAGAAAACTCTAATTACACACATGAACACACACACACACACATATTCCATTAGAACTAATAAATGAATTCAGCTAAGTTATAGGATACAAAATCAACACAGAAAAATAAGTTACTTTCTTTTTTTTTTTTTTTAAGAGAGAGTCTCACTATGTTGCCCTTGGTGGAGTGTCATGGCATCAAGAGCTCACAGCAACCTCTAATTCTTAGACTTAAGCAATTCTCTTCCCTCAGCCTCCCAGGTAGCTGGGACTACCGGCACCCGCCACAATACTCAGCTATTTTTCTGTTACAGTTGTCATTGCTGTTTAGCTGGCTAGGACAGGGTTTGAATCCGCCAGCCTAGGTGTATGTGGCCGGCGCCCTACCTATTGAACTACAGCGCCACCCAATAAGTTACTTAAATTTTTATACACTAACGACGAACAATCTGAAAAGGAAATAAGGAAACAATTGTTTTTACAATAGCATCAAAAAGAGTAAGATGTTGATGAGTAAATTTACATAAGGAGGTGAAAAATTGAAAGCTATAAAACAATGTGACAAATATAAATGGAAAGATAGCCTGTGTTCACATGCGGTACTAGAAAACTTAAAGTTGTTAACACGTCTCTGTTACCCGATGTGATCTATATATTCAATACAATTCCTATCAGAAAAGATTCTCTTGCTTAGAGGAAGATCAGCAAACTTCTGAAAGAGTCACATAGTAAATATTTCAGGCTCTGCAGTCTCTGTCACCACTACTCAACTCTACCATCCTTGCAGCACGAAAAGTAGCCATAAAGAATAAATAACCAGGTTGGTGCCTGTGGCTCATTGAGTAGGGCACCGGCCCCAAATACCGAAGGTGGCGGGTTCAAACCCGACCTCGGCCAAACTACAAAACAGAAAAATAACTGGGTGTTGTGGCAGGCACCTGTAGTCCCAGCTACTCAGGAGGTTGAGGCAAGAGAAATGCCTAAGCCTAGGAGTTGGAGGTTGCTGTGAGCTGTGTGATGCCACGGCACTCTACTGAGGGCAATAAAGTGAGACTCTGTCTCTACAAAAAAAAAAAAAAAGAATAAATAACCAACCGGGTGTGGCTGGGTGCCAGTACAATTGTAGGTGGCAAAAGGATTTGGTCATGTGGCTAAAGTTTGCTGTCCTTTGATACTGAGTATGTATCATATGAATATTTGCTAAAAGACAAGAAAACATCACAGAATCTGTTTCTGATTCTAACATAATGACTGAGACTCTTCTTGGAAGTTTAAAAGGCTTCTCACAGTGCCTTTAGGCCTCACCCCCTGGTGGATGCCCCGAGAAGAGTCCCTCAGGGCAGGGCAGAGCCTGAGATGGACATTCTGTGCTTCAGATGAAGATCCACTCCTGGTGAGCTGGTGACCCACACGGGATGACAAGGAATAGCCAGCATGGCTAACAGCCTGGCCTCTGGGCTGTCTGCATGGACTGTTTCTCAAGATCAGTCAAATGAATTTTTTTAATAGTTCATGGGAAGCAGAAATCTAAAGGACATTTTCAGGGGAAAAAGCACTGGGAATATGTCAGGAGAGTCGAAATAATGAGTAAGATAAGAGTATTATATAAGGGCGGCGCCTGTGGCTCATCGAGTAGGGCGCTGGCCCCATATACCTGAAGGTGGCGGGTTCAAACCCAGCCTCGGCCAAACTGCAAAACAGAAAAAGCCAAGCGCTGTGGCGGGTGCCTGTAATCCCAGCTACTTGGGAGGCTGAGGCAAGAGAATTGCCTAAGCCCAGGAGTTGGAGGTTGCTGTGAGCTGTATGACGCTACGGCACTCCACTGAGGGTGATAAAGGGAGATTCTGTCTCTACAAAAAAAAAAAAAGAGCATTATATGAGCATGAAATTTTTATATATGAATTTCTAAAAATTATAAATTCTGATTATTATATATTCATATAAATGAAATTCTGATTTTTTTTTTTTTTTGGAGGAAGAGCCTCAAGCTGTCACCCTGGATAGAGTGCTATGGCATCACAGCTCACAGCAACCTCCAATTCCTGGCTCAAGCGAGTCTCCTGCCTCAGCCTCCCAAGTAGCTGGGACTACAGGTGCCCGCCACAACACCTGGCCATTTTTTGGTTGCAGCCGTCATTGTTGTTCGGCGGGCCCAGGCTGGTTTCGAACCCACCAGCTCAGGTGTACATGGCTGGCACCTTAGTCCGCTGAGCCACAGGCACCAAGCCTGAAATTCTGATTATTATAAAACAATGAAAAGGTTTTTACTTCCTCCTCTATCCCACTACTTAATAGAATAGGGATTTTGGAAAAAAATCCAATTAGACCAAATAAATAGGTTACAAATAAATGAAAGCACATGCCTTATCATCTCTTCCCTTTGGCTAGACCTCCCACTTGATCCTGCAATCCCATTGCTGGGCATCTACCCAGAAGAAGAAAAATCCTTCTACCACAGGGACACCTGCATTAGAGTATCTATTGCAGCTCAATTTACAATCGCCAAAATGTGGCAACAGCCTAAATGCCCACCACCCAGGAATGGATTAACAAGCTGCGGTATATGCATACCACGGAATACTATTCAGCCACTAAAAAGATGGAGACTTTACATCTTTTGTATTAACCTGGATGGATGTGGAACACATCATTCTTAGTAAAGCATCACAACAATGGAGAAACATATTCTGATATGAGGACAAGGAAGGTCCTAGTACATGGTGGGGGTTGGGGAGTGTGAAGAAAGGGAAGGGGGGGTCAAGGAGTGTGGTACACCTTTTGGGGGCAGGACACGACTATAGGAGGGTCCTTATCTAACAAAAGCAATCAATGTAACCTGGTTCTTTGTACCCTCGATGAATCCCCAACAATACAAAAAAACCCCCAAAACATATATATATACACACATGCACACACACATTGTAGGGGTCTCTTAACAAAGAGGCTGGTTATAGGTGAGAGATACTGAATGATGGGGGTTGTGGCTTGCCACTGGGGTGGGAAATCTGGGTTTCAGGTTTGGCAAGCTCTGTGTTGCCAAAGAATACATTTTATGTAGCTTAAAGCAATTTACGTGCATGTAGTTTGTTTTACTCCCATTCAGAGCCACATTTCATATACAAAGCAGTTTCCAGGCCAGATTTGATGATGGTAAAAGGAAGTAAATTCTACAGCAGAGCTATGTTTTATTTGGCACTTGCTTTGTTTTTTCAATTATTATTTTGATCACTTGATAAGTATAAAAACCCCAAGCAACACTTAATAACTATGTGTCCAAAAATATTCTCTACCTAAGGCCTAGAAGCAGTGATATACTGAGATTATCCTTTCATTTTAGTATATACTTACTTCATCTGCTTTAATTGTACCATCAAGTGAGAACTTTAAGTCACAGTGGAGAAACACACACTTGTAATCTCTAAATCGTAAGCCAGAAGCACTAACATAGCACTCGCAGGCCACAGGAGGGTGGTGGCTATCTAATAGTCCAAGGAGGTCAACTGACCTCCTGAAGTTACCTGCCATGGCCACGGGGAGGAGGGTGGCATTCAGAAGACTTGGAGTCTTGTAGGAAATGGAGTTGCTGCTTCTTTTGAGTGTAGTGCAGGGACAACTTAACTGTCCTATACCACCTGGCCTCCCCAGACACTGTTTATATTTAAAAATATATAGGCATAGTGACCCTGGAGAAACCTGAAATTGAAGTCTGAAGGTGCAAGGGTGGTGGAGGGCCCAAGCCACAGGTGCAGGAGTGGAACGGAATTCCTCCCCCTTCACTGTAGTGATGGTAGGATTTGTTCATGGGCTTATGGCACATACGTGACATGAGACTGTGAGCCCAGGATGGCTCTTTGTTTGCTGACTTTCTCTCCTTCCAAGTTTTTTGTTTTCTTTCTAGGTTTTTGTTTGGTCATATTTAATAATACTTCATTAAGTCCCAACTGTGAAGCAAAGATACCTGGCATTTCTTCGACCCTATTGGGCAAAACGTCTATCTTGTCTCTTTAGTTCTACCTGCTTGCTTTGGACCAGCGTGAATTTTCCAAGGCCTTATCTGGACTTAGCCTCTGAAATGTGCCTCCTCTGGGACTGCTGGTTTTACCCCAAGGTTCCAGCCGGGTCATGTTTCTTCCTCTTCCCGCAGGACATTGTCTTCCTTTATACTCTTAACACACTACAACCTGTGGCTGGTGATGTCTGTCTGCTGCCATACCAGAAATGCAGAGATGTTAGAACGAAAAGGTTCTTAGAGGCTAATTAAAGTTTATCACTTCAAGGGTGAAGAAACAGTGACCTTCAGGAACCACATGGCAGGGCTGGGCACAAAGTCCTAGTTCTTTATAATGCTGTTTCTATCCACAGTGCCCTTCCTGGTGACCTTGGATGAATGGTGGCAACCGGAGTGCACGAGCTAGGAAGTCAGGCAGGCCTGTGTTCTGACACCTTCTGCAGGATGCCGTGTAGCTCTGTGAGCCCTACTTTCCTCATGAGGAGACTGGAACATGCTCACGTGTAATAAATGGTGTGGTGACTGGTAAAGACAAACACATGCTAATCTCCAAGACTACTATGTTCCAAATTTGTCAAATTGGTCTCTCTGACCACCTTCAACTCTGAGCTTCTAAATCTTAGTGGCAGCAATTAACCATTAGCTATTCCTCTGAAGAAAGAAATTACTGCAAAGAATGGTCATGTCCTTTAATGGAGCTTCCTATCTGTTTACAAACAAAAAGACAAAGCACCGTCTCTTACCTTTGTAAGTCTTCATTCTAATTCAACTAACACTAGTCATCCGCATATGTGAATATTCTGTCAAAGACCAAAGTGCCACTGTCTACAGTTTTAGAAGTGTCTCCGAGCAAATGTTCTTAGCCAAATATGCTTCTAAGTTCAGAACTTGTGGCAGGAAATCATGGGATTTACATTTCAGGCATCAAACACACCAGTGGCATCAGCCAATTGATTACCTGGGTGATGAATGACAACAAGGTTCTAAATTGAACCTCAGGTTCAATATCACAGGTAAATCTCCTTCATAGAGAACAGCCTGAAAGACTGGGAGAAGGTGTATATGGTAGACTCCTGCCTACCCACTGTGGACCTTTCACTACTGTTGCCATTGACCAAATAACTAGGTTGCCTATTGAGACAGTCTGCTTTAAAATGGTTCCCGGAAGCATAACTTAGCATATTTACTACTGAACATATGCTTCGATTTACTATTTCTGTAACTGGCAAATTTATACAAAACCAAATAAAATCTCTTCAAAAAAGATATTTGATTATTTCTGGTTTCAGATACAACATGGAAAGAACTTGGACGTTGTTACTCCTCTGGACAAACTACAAATCAAATACATTTCCTGAAACTATCTGAGAGCTAAGGGCAAACCACTCTCCAAAACTGGGAGTGACAGACACATCCAGAGAAATATAGCAACCAAAATATGCATAGCTGCAACAGAGGCTGCTGGAGCCATTAACTCGTAGGAACACTGACATGGTCATTCTGAGAAACTGCTGGTGGCTGAGTGTGGACTAGCATCAGTGAGAAAATTCTAAGGGAGGCAGTCTTGGGGCTCCCCACACTTTCTCAGGCTTTCCACAAGAAGGATTCCCTTGTGAGTCTTGCAGGGGGAGAGGAAGAGTGGCTATTAAGAAATACCATTCAGGGCGGCACCTGTGGCTCATTGAGTAGGGCGCCAACCCCAAATACCGAAGGTGGCGGGTTCAAACCCGGCCTCGGCCAAACTGCAAAACAGAAAAATAGCTGGACGTTGTGGCGGGTGCCTGTAGTCCCAGCTCCTCGGGAGGCTGAGGCAAGAGAATCACCTAAGCCCAGGAACTGGAGGTTGCTGTGAGCTGTGTGATGCCACGGCACTCTACCGAGGGCGGTAAAGTGAAACTCTGTTTCTACAAAAAAAAAAAAAAGAAAGAAAAGAAATACTATTGAGAACCTTCTCCATAACAAATGCTTTACTCTCCAGGGGAAGGACTGCCAGGGCACAGTTCTGAAACTAGATTATAGCTGGAGAAAGGAAATCTGTCGACCCCTCCAGCCTTCCTGTTTCACTTGGGTGGGGGGATGAAACAAAATGCAATAGAATCAACAAGAGTCAAGGCTTCAGAGAAAAAGATTGCAGCCAGGAGAGACAGCAAAAGACAGGCAGAAATAGCTACACCTCTGAAGGGACAGTTGTGAAATCACAGTTCTATCCTGAAACACAGCCTCACTGAAAGACAGACTTAGACCAGGTGTGATAGCTAATACCTACAATCCTAACACTTTGGGAAGCTGAGGCATGAGGACTGCTTGAAGCTAGGAGTTCTAAACCAGCCTGAACAACACAGTGAAATCCCCATCTCCACAAAAAATAAAAAAATCAGCCATGCATGGTGGCACACACCTATAGTCCCAGCTATTGAGGAAGCTGAGGCAGGATGGCCCAGGCCTAATAGTTTATAAGGTTATAGTGAGCTATGATGATACCACTGTGCTCTAGCCTGGGCAATAGAGCAAGACTTTGTGTCCAAAAAAAAAAAAATTCAACAAAAGATTATAGAAGTTGTCCCCTCCCTACATTATCGCTGCACCAAAGGGGCTCCAGAATCCTAACAGTGGATCACAGCTGACAGAGCTGCAAGACACAGACTCTCTCTGAGAAGGAGAACATAGGGAAGCCCAAAGTCAAGAGTGGAGACAAGCGCAAGGGCACTAGAGAAATGTAAAGCCTGTGGTATCTGTAGCTAAAATAAATGTTAATTATAGCCCAACTTGTAGCCAAACCAACATAAATTCTCACATTAGACACCTACTTCCCTTAGCTGCGTTACCTGATGCAGTATGTCTGGCTTTCAACAACAAATCATAGGATAAGAAAAGCACACTGGGAAGACAAGAAGAAATCAAAGAACCACAAGACTAACACATAACCTTGCAATTTATAAGGGAATTTCAAATATTTATAATTAATATGTTAAGGAATGTTATGAATGGTAAAAGATAAAATGCAAGAACAGTTGGATAATGTAAATAGATGGAAAATCTAAGAAACAATCTAAAGGAAATGCTAGAAATTCAAAACACTGCTACAGAAATGAAGAATGCTTTTGATAGGCTCATCAATAGACTGGGCACAGAGCTTTGGGAAAAATCAGCAATCTTGAAGATTAGGTCAAAAGCAACTTTCCAAACCAAAAGGCAAAGAGGAAAAAAATGTTCAACAACTGTGGGACAGTATCGAACAGTGCAATATGCATGACTGCCATATCAGAAGAAGAAAAGAGAGGGCAAACAGAGCAGGAAAAATATTTCAAGTAATAATGGCTAAAAACTTTCCAAAATTAATGACAGATACCAAATCGCAGATCCAAGAAGCCTGTAAAAACCAAGCTGAATAAATACCAAAAAAAAAAAAAAAAAAAGTATGTCTAGGCATAGCATATGCAAACTGCAGAAAAATAAAGACAATGATAAAGTCTTGAGAGAAGCCAGAGGAGGGGAAAAGACCTGCCTATAAAAGAATAAGGATAAGAATTACGGTAGACTTCTCATCAGAAACCATGGAAGCAAGAAGAGAATGAAGTGAAATATGTACAGCGCTGAATGAAAACCCTACCAAAGCAAAACGTATATCCAGGGAAATTATCCTTCAAAGGTAAAGGAGAAATAAAAGATTTTATAGATGACAAGGAAAAGGGGGAGGAAGGAGAGAGAAAAAGAGAGGGAACACATGAATGAGAATGAGTATGCATTGCACCAGGCCAGCAAGAAATGTTAAAAAGAAGTTCTTTAGGCAGAACTGAAAAAGAACTTGGATCTACAGCAAGAAAGGAAGAGTGCCAGAGATGGAATGAGTGAAGGTAAAATAAACTATTATTTTTATAATTTTAACTTTTCAAATAACTTTTATGAAGATAACTTTAAGGCTATAATAATAATGGTGTATTGAGCAATCACAGCACATGAATGAAATAAAATGACAGCAATGTCATAATACCAAGACAGAGGAATCAAGAATACTTTGTTACAAGATACATGCACTTGTATGTGAAGTAATGTTACATTATCAGATTAAAAATGTGTATCTTAAACTCTGGGCATCATTACATTTTTTCAAAAAGTATAATCAATTAGCTAAGAGAAGAGAGAAAATTGGGCGGCACCTGTGGCTCAGTGAGTAGGGTGCCAGCCCCATATACCGAGGGTGGTGGGTTCAAACCCGGCCCCGGCCAAACTGCAACAACAACAAAAATAGCCAGGCATTGTGCTGGGCACCTGTAGTTCCAGCTACTTGGGAGGCTAAGGCAACAGAATCACCTAAGCCCAAGAACTATGAGCTGTGACACCATAGCACTATACCGAGGGTGACAAAGTGAGACTCTGTGTCTTAAAAAAAAAAAGACAGAAAATGGAATCATAAAATGCCTAAGTAAAATCACAAAAAGTGGGGAAAAACGTGGAAAAACTACAGAACAAATGTGACAAATAGAAAGTTCAAAAAATATTAATCCAATGATATCAATAACTATTTTAAATACGAATGGTCTAAGCATACTAATTAAAAGATAGCATGTCAGAAGGGATAAAAGCAAGGCTCAACTATGTATTATTCACAAGAAGTCTACCTTAATTACAAGGACTCAAATAGGTTAAAAGTTAAGAGATGCACACAGATCTTGGTTTCTAACACCATTCTCAAAGAAAAAAAAGGGAGGCGGTGCCTGTGGCTCGAAGGAGTAGGGTGCTGGCCCCATATGCCAGAGGTGGTGGGTTCAAATCCAGTCCCAGCCAAAATTGCAAAAAATAAGAAAAAAAAAGGAACTGAAGCTCCTAGGACAAATGGCTGAGTCTGGGGCTGAGGCAGAAAATGTACAAGATGAGCCTTAATAGATAAAAACTAAGAAAATGTGAGTAATATATGAACTTTAGTTAATAATAATGTATCAGTAGTAGTTCACTAATTGTAAAAAATGTGCTATAATAATGTTAGGTGTTAAAAACTAGGGATTAGATAAAGGGGAACTATCAGTACTTTTTAAAAAGAAACTTTGTCACACATGGTCAAGTAATGAAGTTTGTGACCTCATCCTAGAAAAAGTGCTGCTCACCTCATGGCTGAATATCATTTCGGTCGCCTTCAAAGTACTTGCCTTGGGAAGTTATGCACTGATGCCAGCGCCTAGTCCACCTTTAAAAGCAATTCTGGAATTCTTTTTCTGGAATGGCCATCAGATATATGATACAGGATCAGACAATTATGTCCACAAACTCATCCTAGAAAAAGTCTACATACCTCATTACTGAGTATCACTACCCTTGGCCATCTGTTACCATCTGATATTCAGCAACGAAGTATGTAACAGTTTTTCTAGGATGAATTTGCAAACTTAATTGTCCAACCTCACATATAATTTCTGAAAAATTTCAGGTCAAACAATGAAGAATTATGCTAGGATTCCAAAGAAACCATCTAAAAGCAACTCAGTAAAATCTTCGAAACCAGTTCTCAGTTAACATAAAAATTCTGAAAATGACATACATCTTCCAAAGCCATGACCTTCAGATTTCTCCTTAGTTTTTTTACAATAGTGTGCATTAAGTATAGGTATTGATTTAAGAAGAGAAAAAGTAATAATCATAAACCAGCGTTTTCCTTAAGAAAATATACTGGTGGAGAACAGAAAATTTTATCTTTGATGTCTTAAAAATTGTGTATTATAAAACGTTTTAGCCTTTTTCTTCGATACTCGACACCAGCTCTCTGTTCAATTGTACGAAGTTACTTTGCTTTAGAGCAAAGACTTGCCAGTTGGGCTTTACTTTTTACCCTTTCTTCTGCATCCACTGTCTCTCTGTGCAACTGTTTTCCCCACTCATCTTGCTATGACAAAGATGTAAAAGGTTACACTATGGCAAAATCTGAAAAGCACCGCATATTACTAGTAAGTTCTACAAAAAAGCAGACTTGAACGTTATACCCTAATGCAACCTGGGAAGTGGAAAGTAGGAAGCATTCCTTGCTGAAAGGCATGATGAAATATAGGACATGAGGACATGAATCTGGGTTCCAGAAGCAGATGGCAATAGAAACCACTGGGAGATTTATCCTCTCTCTCTAAGAACTCTGCACACCAGTGCTGGCTATGTGTTTCCCTCTCTGCTGGGCTCCGTGTCTCTGCTCTCATCAGTGTTTGTACAGCTCCTTACACAGCAATAAATGAGCTATTGAACTATTTATAAGTTTGCTGGTTTTCTTATTACTGTGTTTTAAGTGTTATTTGTATATTTTGGACACAAATCCTTTATTAGATCTGTGTTTTGCAAATATTTTCTCCCAGTCTATAGCTTATATTTTCATTCACTTGACAGTATCTTTTGTGGAGCATAAGTTTTTAATTTTAAGGAAGTCTAACATTATTTTTTTTTTGTGGCTTTGGAATGGTATCTAGAAAGTAATACCCCAAACCTAGTACATGAAGATTTTCTATGTTATTGTCTAAAAGTTTTATAGTATTGTGTTTTATATTTAAGTCTCTGGTCTACATCTGTATTTATTTTTTGCATGTGATTTCTAGGTGTAACAACACCCTTTGTTAAAAAGACTATCCTTTCTCCATTGAATGTGCCTTTGCCACTTAATTTCAGTGTATCTGTATCTAGGCTCTCTGTTCTGTGTACCACAGTCTTTATTACTGTAGCTTTACAGCTAAGTCTTGAAGTTGGGTAGTGTTAGTCTTCTGACTTTCTTCTTCTTCAGTGTTGGCTCTCTGAGTCTTCTGCCATCTCATATAAACTTTAAAATCAGTTTGTGAATATCCACAACATCACTTCCTGGGATTTTTATTTGGATTGCATTTATACGCCATGTTGGGAAGGACTGACATCTTAACGATAAAGAATCTTGCCGTCCATGGAATATCTCTTCACTTATTTAGATTTTCTTTGACTTCTTTCAGTAGAATTTTTGGATACCTCTCCATTTGGAATATGGAATATCTCTCCATTAATTTAGATTGTCTTGATGAACATGGAGTATCTATTTATTTAGATTTTCTTTGATTTCTCTCTGTAGAGCTTTATAGTTTTTCTCATCCAGATCTTAGACCTTGTTAAAAATTCTTTGGTGCTAATGTAAATGGGGCTGTGTTTTGAATTTCAAATCCAAATGTTCATTGCTGGTATACAAAAAAATAAGTTGACCTCTGTTCTACTAAGTGTTACCATTGTGTTTAGAATAACATAGAAAAATGCCTATATACCTATGAATGTAACTTAAAGCATGGAAAGTATGATCCCTAAAGGCTGTGAAACATTACCTATCTAGCTCTTCACTCATGCTAGAATCACATATTTTAGAAAATTCCTTAGTTATGGTAATGAAACCATACTCTAATAACTTTGTCATTTGTGGTACATTTTTAAAAATCAAGTGATAAACCTCAAATAAGATTCCTGAATATAATAAGTTTTCAAGGCCACATGAACGAAAGGCATTATAAAGGGACCCTTCACTATAAAAAATATTGATAACCTTTAAGTCATCTTTTTGTAATATAATTGTAGGTCCAAAAGCATTTCTTTCAAATTTTGGCACAGTTCTAAAAAACTGCATTTTGGCAGTAAATTCTTTAAGCCTCTAATCCTTTCAGAGATGAACTTGTATAAATATTAAAAGATGAAGTATCCTCCAAGTTCAAGCATTCTTTTCTATTGAAGGAGCTTTATAATATAGCAGTGTTATAAAGTTTAGTTATAAAACCACGGCAATAGTTTAAGACTACATAGAGTAGTTCATGCCAATCTGACGAGAAACTTCCCTATTTTCAAAGTATATCACAGCACAAATTCCAAGTGTGTAATGTCAAGATTACTCTGAGTCACAGCCCCTACGCATATTCGCATAGGAACAGCTGCTTAAAAAGCTGGACCTTGAGAGAAGCAACCCTCAGGGTATAAGAGAATTTTAGAGGAAGGTGGGACATATCACCACCCAGATGCCCCATCAGAACAGAAGAAATTATCTCCCCAGCCCCTGGACTGCTGCTGGAAGACACCCTGAGCTGAAGAGAGTACCCCGACCCAAGCATCCCTTCTCCTGAGGCAGCTGTACCAGTGACTAGTTTCTTGGAGGAGAACCACAGCCTGGCCAGCTCTGCTGAACTCCCTGTGGAGTCAGCAGTGGCCTCTGCTGAGACTGAACAGCTACCTAACTTCTGCTCAACCCAGCTTCCTCTCCCTCCCTCTTCAAGTGTTGAGTCTCAGAGGGGAAGCTGATGGGAGTTTTCAACTAATGCTTCTATCTTCTCAGACAAGTAGAAAGCAAGATTGGGATGAGAGGACTAGAGAGGAGAGGGCATGAAACAGGCATCTAGGGAGGCAGGAAAGAGAATGGGCCAAGGAGATTTGCATAAAAATCTCAGGCAGCACTGAGAGCTGTTGAAGGTCAGTGATTAAGAGTTGAAACTGAGGCCAGACACAAGGTCAAGGGTAGTGAGGGTAAGAGGCTGAGATCAGAAGGAAGACAGGTCAGTGTCAGAGGGAGGTCAAGGAAGTCTGCAGCCATGGCTATGGAAGGACTGACAGGACGGGTATTAAAGAGAGGTATTACAGAGAGTGACAGTGAGCCAGGCCCTGAGTCCTTAAAGAATGTGAGCTGGAGACTTGGGGATGCCAGGCTGCTTACTAGAAAATGGCTAGTCAACAGAACAGGAAGCCCCCCACCCCCAATACACACACTGATCCTTCTTGAGGCTAATTTCTCTGATCTGGCTGGCCCCTTTCACTACCCTGAAAAGGGTGAAAGGGGAAAGAAATAGCCAAATAGCCGGCATTGGGCTGGGGTGCATATGTGATGTCTTCCTTATAGTTTCTGGGTAAACTATACTTGCAAAATTTCCAAACATAATCAAAGAAACATTGGTTCCAAACTCTTCTTCTTTAATTAGGCACTGACTCTAGATCCTGAGGAACAAATATGAAAAAGACATAAAAGAACAAATTACAACATCCCATGGTACATAAGGCATTTACTCTCAAAAGCAGTGACTTGCAACCAGTGTGCCACACAAGTTTTTAAAGATCGTTAATCATATTATTTTCTAAAGAAGTTCAAAGCATAGTAAATGTATTCCTTTTTTTTACTTTATTTTTTGATCAACATAATTTAAGTGTGTTGGAAGTTTAACTATAGATTCAAGTGTGCCATGAGATAAAAAAGGTTGAAAAACACTGCTCAAGAGTAATATACTCCAGATACCGCTTGTTATTTTAGAGCAAAAAGAATAGGATTTTGCTATTCAAGTTCAAAATGCAACAGGAACAAAAACTTGCGTTAACTCTAATTTTTCATGCATGGAGATGAAGAAAAACCAAGAGAAATTTAACATTTTTTTTTATTATCTTTATCATTAAATCATAGCTGTGTACAATAGTGTAATCAAGGGGTACAATGTGCTGGCTTCATATACAATCTTAACTATTTTCATCAACCTGATTAACATAGCCCTCCCAGCAATTTCTCCGTGATTAT